>JAXBDA010004643.1:0-27896 GCA_036023075.1 Gaultheria prostrata | reverse complement strand
TCTTGTGTTCTCTTATCTTCCCGAGCCTTAGCCACATCTTCATTTCTTGGCTCTCGAGGCTCGGTGGTGGACTGTCATGGGCACGTGGCCCTTGGAACTTTGGGACGCTTCCCAATGTGCTCTAAAATGCACTTATTCGCTCGAATGTACCTGAAACCTATAAAACGCACCTTGCACAACATCAATCATATAAAGGCGTTAAAGCGTGTGAATGTGTGATCTAAATGAGCTAGATGAGCCCGGATACGTACAATATTAGGGGCTCATCAAACATATAAATTCATATGTTGAAAATTATAACCAATTTAGGTCATGATAATGAACATATAAGTTCATATGTTGAAAATTAAGACTAATTTAGGCCATAGATAATTAGATATGAAGGAAGATGATCCTATAGGGGCTCACTTACATAGCTTATGTAAGAGATTTTTCGTTCGAGATTGAATTTCGACAATCCGAACCGTTAGATGCGTTTAGAATGTGTTTTTAAGGTCTACCGCGAGGATTCTTTAAAAAAAAATACCCGAAAGGGCTTGATCCAAACATTTTTCAATAAAAACGTTATACATAGCATTTTTTCAAAAACTGATTGGATCAAGCCCTATCGGGTATTCTTTTTTTTACGAATCCTCGCGGTGGACCTTAAAAACATGTTTTAAACACATCTAACGGTTCGGATTGTCTCGGATCATTGAAATTCAATCTCGAACGACAAATCCCTTACATAAGGCTTATGTAAGGGAGCTCTTATAAGATCCTCCTCCTAGATATGAATATGCAAAGCATAACTACAAATAGATAAGTTCATATGTTGAAACGCACATCCCAAGACTAATTTAAAGCATAAATAATAATATATAAGATTATCTGATGAAAATTAGGATTAAATTCAGGCTATGGATATGCATAATAGGACATGGATACGAATAGATAAATTCATATATTCAAAATTAAGACCAATTCAGGCATGCATATGCATAAATACGAATAAATAAGTTCCTATGTTGAAAATCAGAACCGATTCAGACCGTGAATATTAACAGATAAGTTCATATATTGAAAATTAAGACCAATCCAGGACATATCGTTTAACAACCTTCTCTCTTTATCTTGTGTCTATCCTCTCTCTCTCTCTCTCTCTCTTATGCTCTAGACTGCTCCTAGCCCGCTGACGCTATCTCATCCTATAAGTTTAAGAAGTTTAAGTCGAGCCAAGCCAACCGAACAGATTAGGTCATATGTTAAAAATTTGGACCGATTCAGGCCGTAAATATGAACAAATAAATTCACGTGTTGAAAATATATTCAGATAAAAACTATTATAAGAACATATAAGTTCATCTATTAAAATTTAAGACTAATACAGAGAATGAATAAGTACAAATAAGTTTATCTGATGTTGAATTTCGAAGACATACAAAGAAATTTGCTATCTAAAAAGGATTTTTGAAGAAAAAAAAACAATGTACTACCATTCCAAGACAAGATACACGCACATCCCTTGTGCTTGATTGGTCTTCTTCACTTGAATACTCATCATATCCTCGATGGCATGAAGGGATATTGGGATACTTTCCGACCATATTTGGACTTCTTATCTCTGTTGCGGCAGGCACGCCTTCCTCCAATTTTTTGCGTTCCGTCGAACCACAAGAAAATAGCTTCTTGTCACTTAAATCATCTTGTTTAGTAGCTTTGACAAGTAATGCCTTGTCACCTTCCTTTAAAGAGAAGACTCTACGTGCAGTTCCAGAAAGTTCTTCCACCTATCTGATCTTTCCTTCGGAAGGTAGTCATAGTTTGCGAGTCTTGAAACTTTGGCATTTGGCAACTACCACAGTGAATAAGCCTTCATAAATAGTACTTTAGCCGGTCACCTTAACCACAGGCATTCTTCCTGATTCTACCATCTGCATCATATTCTCTAGAAGTAATTCTTAGACAAAAGACTAATAACCTCTAAATATATGTGTATATAAATATAAACAAGACCATCACCTGCCTACGGCCGTCTAAGTAGGAAACCCATAGATAGTTCCTAATTGCAAAACACTTTAGCTGTGGCAAATACCATTATCATTTCCAAGTGAGTCTATTGATGCAGGAAAATGGACTATCTATATGAAAAATATAATCCAAATAAGTGAATTTCCATGTTCATCGATAAAACCTCTAATATCACTGCGACTGCGAGATGGACGAATGTAAACAGTGAAAAAATATTTAGCATGACCAACGATTTCGAAATTTCCCGCGACTATCAACAAAACATCGCACAAAAATACACGATAATTGACCAAAAACAAAAGTGCAACATAAGGGATACAACTCCACTGATGCAAACAAATTTGATATACCTCAGAATAACTGAAAAGCCAAATTCGAAAACAAATCATCACCCTAACGGCAACACTATTATTTGATGTTCCATTTTTTTCTTTTATTTGTTTTGATCAGCCTATAGCAATACCATACCAACATTCAAAAAGAATCAAAGATTTCTTTTCCTTGGCAGGAAAGATAAAGGAAGCTCAAAAGTCATTTATAAAACTATTTATCAGGGGCAACGGGTATCTAGTCACGGACGCAGAATCTTAACGCGGGAACCAAATTGCATGTTTTTATAAATTAACAACAAAAATTCATCCTTACATACTAACACAGTTTTAAGGAGACCTTTCTTTATAACTTTTACAAATAAAACTTAAAATATACTAGAAATATTGGGATAATTGGAGGATGTGTACTGTGCAGGTGCCTGGACTCCGTTGCGCCCCTTAGGTCTGCCCACGCGGGTATCACAAAAGAAGAATAAACAGTTTACCCAACAATAACACAAAACCAATATAATATTATGCTGATAAAAAAAATAGAACATTAATCAAATCGAAAGTTTTAGGTCGTTACCAACCAAAACGACGATCAAGAAGAAATGTGGGTACTGGAATGATCATCAACCACACATCCTCTCTCTCATCCTTCTTAGAAAAAAACTCGATTGCTAGATCATTCAGGCTTATCTCAGGAAACCCTTTTGACGGCGGTTTAGCTGTGTCGGACTCCAGTTGTAACAATCTTCGTGAAAACCGGCTAAGACTCCTCAACTGGCGATGAGCTTTGGAAGAGGAAGCTGAAAAACCGGAGTCGTCGTATGGTGAGCCCTGATCAAAGTCCTCGTTGTAGTTGACTTGAAAGCTGATGTCGCCATCGCGAAATATGAATGTATAGGTCGATTGATGACCAGAATTTGTAGATGGCTAGAGATTAGGGTTTGAAATTTGCCATTGATTGGGGGGAGAGAGAGAGAGAGAGAGAGAGAGAGCAGATCGCGATCGAGGGTGAAAGGAGAAGTAGATGGAAAATGTTTGGGTTTCGAGATCGGGGAGAAAGAAGACACTGTTGTTTGCGTTGCTTTTATCTGAGGGGTATTTTTGTCTTTTGAGCGCGTATGTGGACTGAAGGCCTTATGAAATTGTAGAGTGGACCCGGTACTTTACCAAATGTCTATAGTGGACCTCCTAGAAATTGGCCCTACATTTTATCCATAAAACATGAGTATGTGAATAAGATTGATTATGTGAGCATAATTACTATTTTTGATGGTGCTACTTAACTTTGGTAATTATTTTGATTAGTTACGTTTTTTTTTGTTATTCGTTACTCCTAATCTATTACAGGGGGAGGGGGGGAATGAAACTTGATCCCGGAATGCAATGTGTGGCATCCAAGAGCTCTACTACATGAGATAGCCACCACTTGCAGATCAATTACGTTTGGGGTGGGCAATTAGTGAAATCTCTGCGTTGTTTTTGAAATATAGTTTCGGTATTCTTTTAAAAATATTATTGTAGATGAATATTTGTATTTGTTTTCAAAAATGCAATTCATGTGGTTCATATTTAGTAGGCAAAAATTCGTAGGGATTTTATTTTTGTTTTAGACCCCTGAAATGTGACCTGTGCCTTCCCAAAGATAGCTGTATCATACAAATTCTTCTATTTTTGATCTGTTGTTAATTTATTTATATTGTTTTTTTAAATGTGGGGGTGTAGGTAATAAGCAATGCAACATACAAGAGCGTGGAGCATAGGGTGATTGTGAATTCAGAAAAAGAGAGAGTATCGATTGCCTTCTTCTGCAATCCAGTGGGTAACATTCCCATAGAACCCGCCAAGGAGATCATCGTAAAAGAGGGGAGCCTCCAGGAGCAGTACTTTACCAAGCAATGACGTTCAACGACTACAGAATGTTCATTAGGGGGATGGGTCCTTGTGGCAAGTCACAAGTTCATTCACTACATTTCCCACGCTAGCCAGCCAGGAGCCAATGCTCCATGTCGTGTTACAATTTACAACAAAGCATGCGTAAATTAAAGGAAAAATTAGTCAAAAATACAACATTTTTTCTCTCTTTTGAAAAGAGGATACGTATATTTTCAGGGGTAACTCTATTTGCAACCACCTTTTAGCTAAATACAACCACGTGAAATTTAACAAAATTTGGACAAAAATACCCTAATGTACAAAGACTATGTTGTCCCTTATTCGTATTTCTCGTCGTCCGAAATTCAGATTCCCAGTTTTGAATTTGCACAATGTTTTCATCATTTAACGCTTGAAATATGTAGCTTACTTCGGATTGTAAAACATGAATATGTTTGAAAACCATTAGGTCCACTACTCTTGTACTTTGAAACACCAATGAAGCATACAGTGAATATTTAAAACAACTTCGGATTCAAAAATGAAGCATACAGTGAGAATTTAAATCTATTAGTTTCAAACATATAATTCATGTTTTAAAATCTGAATTAAGGTTCATATTTCAAACATTCATATCTGAAAATACTGATCAAATTCAATACTGGGAGTCCGAATGACGGGCGACCAAAAACGAAGGGAAGGGGTAGATTGGGAATATTTGAGAAATTTGTTGGTTGTATTTATCCAAAACTGGATTATAATTTCAAATTTTAATTTTAAATTTTTAATGGTTGTATTTAGCTAAAAGGTAGTTGCAAATAGAATTATCATATTTTCAGATGAGTCAGAAGGACATAAACAATTCTACGGACAAGACTGCCCTCTCACGGCCTTCTCCAGCTCTCCTCCCTCGTCGTTCAGATGAGAGAGTGTGTAAATGGCCCTCTCTCTCAGTTAGTTTCTCTCTCATCAACCAAATCAGACGGGAAAATTTTCTTCTGGCGGTTGAACCAGAATCTGAGACATGCGAGAACACAGTGGCAAAACACGACTTACAGGAAGGGAAGTCGTAATTTACGCTGGTTTGCCGAAAATCATTTTCTTTGTAAAAGACTTGGTGGAATGTGGCTGCGGCGGCGGCGGTTTTGGAGGGTGGAACAAGTGAAGTTTCAACTTTTTTTTTTTGAACTGAAGTAAAGTTTCAACTTGTTCATAGCGCCAGACGCCTACACTTCTCTCAACCTCCTCTCCCACAGCCTCTCTATCCACCAACGCATTCTAGTTAATGGCTACTCTTTTGATCCTTACAATGGATCTTCTTTGATTCACTTCAACGCCAAATTTGGACATGCCCACATTGCCCGCCAAGTGTTTGATACAATGCCGGACCGAAAAAATGTGGTTCCATGGACTGCTATCATTGGTTGTTATGCTCGAACAGGAGACTTCGAAACGGCATTTTGTATGTATAACGAGATGCTGTACGAAAGGATTAGACCCAGTTCGGTTACCATGTACACAACCCGTATTTTTTTCCGGTCGGATAGAAAGAGGAATCGGGTGGAAGCTTTGAGGTATCCAAAAACGGGAGGCCATATAAGAGGCTTCGCTCAATTTCGATGCTCTACACACTTTGGTCAATTTGGATGATTTTACCCATCGATTTGGTTTGGCGTGTGTTAGTTTTTTCGTAGTTTCGGCTGTTTTCGTTGTCCTCAATGGTCCTTTTGCGTTTACTAATATCCCTTCCAATCTTTTCGCGTCATTCCCTTTGTGTCCCTTGCCATTTTTTTCGCGGGGAGAGAGCGATATTCCCAGGCGAGAGAGAGAGAGAGAGAGATTGTGGCGATTGAAGCCAATTGGCGTTGGTGATCGATTGGCTGCCTTTCATCGCGATTCAACCACGTCGACGCATGATAAGGGACCTAACATGTATGGGGAATAGAAGAGGGGTACACAGTTGGAGTATGGTTTGGTTTGTAGCTGATTCCCCCCATGGGCAGCGTGGAGTTATTTAGGCGCATGTGAGGCGTCATCTTTTTCTGTTTTCTTTTATTTTGTTTTTTCCTTTCGGTTGGAGGTAGAATATAAGAGGGGAGAGAGTAGGAGAGATACACAACTTGTAATTCAACAGAACAAGCATTTGGGAAGATGAATCCCCAAGTTATCTTTCATCAATAGAGTTCTCTTTTATCTTCTTCTATCTTCTTCTTTTGCCCCAATTTCATAGATAATTTCCCCATTTCCCTCACTGCTTGTATCAGTGGTATCAGAGCCGTTAGATTCTCGGATTCAATCATGACAGAAACTCGCGCTCAAGAACAGAAACGCATCGAGCATGCAATTCGCAAATTGATGGATTCACGCACTCAGGATCATCAACGCTACGACGAATCAATTCGCCAATTGAAAGATGAAGCAACTGGCAGTTCAAAAAAAAAAAAGATGAAGCAACTGCTCGGTCAGGTTTGATTTCCAAATTGGTGGATCTGGTCACGTCATTGAACGACAAGTATGATTTTATCATCTCGAGGCAAAATTCTGATAAGGCACCAGAGCCAGGAGGTTCATCATTTGCTTTATTGAAACCAACTACACCTGGGTCAGTTCAAACGAGGTACACTAAAATTGATTTCCCCAGATTCTTGGGTGAAGATCCCTCTGGATGGATCTACAAGTGTGAGAGGTTTTTTGAATTTAATCAGGTAGAAGACGATCAAAAAATTCGATTAGCCGTGGTTCATTTGGATGATAAGGCAATCCAGTTGTACCAGTGGTTCGAGAAAAGTCAGTCGACCATGACTTGGAAGGAAGGAATTCACATTTGGATTACGGGTCAGGTTTGGTCCAGACGCATTTGAAGACGCAACAGGGGAATTGACCAAATTATCACAACAATCCACAGTTAGGGCGTACCAAGAGAGGTTTGAATCTTTAGCTAGTCGAACCACAGGATTAACGGAGGAATTCTTCGTTAGTTGCTTTGTGAGTGGTTTGAAGGATGAGATCAAGGCTGGGGTGCAAATGTTTCAACCCACCCATATTTCTCAGGCTATGGGTTTAGCTAAGTTACAAGACGAGGTCATTGAAGCCATTGCTCGAAGGACACGACAACCAGCCAAGCCACCAGGAGTCACTTGGCCTACCACAAGTACCACGTTGGCCATACCAAGGCCAACCACAACCATGGGGGTAAAAACTGACTCTAAATTTCCTTCCTACTTTTTCTGAACCTAAAATTCCATCTTATTCTGGGCCCAGTAGCACCTCCAATGGTGTCTCTCACATCCCAATTAAACGTTTAACACCTAAGGAAATGGAGGCAAGGAGGGAGAAAGGTTTATGTTACAATTGTGATGAAAAATTTGTTAAGGGGCACAGGTGTCAAAGGAGACAACTGTACTTACTAACAGTTGATGATGAGGAGGACGTAGAACTAGAACATGAAATTAGGGAAGAAGCAGAAGTAGTACAAGTCAACGAGGTACAAATCTCTGTGCATGCTCTCACTGGTAGTAACTCTTTCAGAACCATGAGGTTGGTGGGCACTTTGAGGGGGAAACCGATTACCATTCTTGTAGATTCTGGAAGTACACACAATTTTGTGGAATCTGGAGTAGCCAAACGAGCAGGTTACAAAATTGAGGAAACCCCAGACCTTTCTGTCACTGTGGCAGATGGCACCAAGTTGAATAGCAAGGGTATTTGCAGGGCTCTTACATGGGAGATGCAAGGGGAGAAATTCACCACTGAAGCAAGGGTTCTCCCTATTGGAGGATGTGACATGGTACTAGGTATCCAATGGCTGTCTACTCTAGGTCCAATCTTATGGGACTTCTAGAACTTGAGCATGCAGTTTCAACTACAAGGGAAAACAGTGATGCTTAAGGGGAATACACAACTCAAAGTAGAGCATGTTTCATCCCAACAAATGGGTAAGGCCCTACAGCAAGTACAGCAAGGGTTTGTGGCCCAACTGTGCAGTTTGCAAGTGGATACCAGTGCAGAAACTGAGGTACACTCTGATGTTTCCATCATTTTACAGAAAGCTGACATTTTTTGAGGAACCCAAACTGTTACCACCTCAAAGAGTGTCGTACCATAAAATTCCTTTATATGAGGGAAGTGATCCAGTCCATGTAAAACCATATAGATACCCATACATTCAGAAGAATGAGATAGAGAAAATTGTGAAGAAATGCTAGCTGTTGGTGTTATTAGACCTAGTGTGAGTCCTTTTTCGTCCCCAGTCTTGTTGGTTAAAAAAAAGGACAACACATGGTGTATGTGCGTTGATTATAGGGCTTTAAACAAGGTGACTATCAAAGACAAGTTTCCTATACCAATGATTGATGAATTGCTGGATGAGCTCCATGGAGCTAAGGTGTTCACCAAACTAGACCTCAGGGCAGGTTACCATCAAATCAGAGTTTATATCCTTGAGACATTGAGAAAACAGCATTTCGAACTCATGAGGGACACTATGAATTCCTGGTTATGCCTTTTGGCTTAACCAATGCACCCTCAACTTTCCGGAGCCTAATGAACTCAATTTTTAGGCCCCATCTCAGGAAATTTATTTTGGTTTTCTTTGATGATATACTGGTGTACAGCAGCTCTTGGACTGACCACTTAGAGCATTTACAAACTACCTTATCCATTTTAAGAGCTAACCAACTTTGTGTCAAAATGACGAAATGTGCATTTGGACAAACCTCTTTGGAGTATTTGGGACATGTGATATCAGACAAAGGGGTGGCAGCAGATCCAGTTAAGTTGGGAGCTATGAGGAATTGGCCCAGGCCAACCACCATTAAGGCTTTGAGGGGATTTTTGGGGTTGACAGGGTACTACAGCCGGTTTGTAAAGGATTATGGCAAGATTAGCCGCCCTTTAACAAATCTCTTGAAGAAGGATGCATTCACATGGACTGAATCTGCTGAAGAAGCTTTCCACAATCTGAAACTAGCCATGACAACAGTGCCTGTATTAGCTCTACCAGATTACACTAAGGAGTTTGTGCTAGAGTGTGATGCTTCAGGGAAGGGTTTAGGGGCTGTCTTGATTCAGGAAGGACACCCCATAGCATTCATTAGCAAAGCCTTGGCACCAAAGCATCTTGGGCTATCCACTTACGAAAAAGAACTGTTGGCAGTGGTTTATGCAGTCCATAAGTGGAGTCATTATCTTCTTGGAAGGCATTTTATAATCAAGACCGATCATTTTAGCCTCAAATACCTACTAGATCAAAAAATTTCTACCCTCATGCAACAGAAGTGGATGACCAAACTGCTAGACTTTGACTATGAGATTGTTTTAAAAAATGGCCAAGAGAATAGGGTAGCAGATGCTTTATCAAGGCAAGATGAGCAAAAGGGCAGCTTGGCAGCATTGTCAGTAGTGCAAGTAACATGGTTAACTACCTTGCAACAGTCATGGCAGTCAGATGCCACTCTCCAGCAAATCATTACAGATCTGGAAATTGATTCTACTTACAGGGCAGGTTGGTAGTGGGCTCAGATGCCACCACAAAGGCCTTAATTTTAAAGGAAATGCATGCTAGTCCAGTGGGAGGGCATTCAGGGACTGAAAGGACTTATCATAGAGTCAAGAGGTCTTTCTTTTGGAAAGGGGTGAAGAAAGAAGTGTATGCTTTTGTAGCTGCTTGAGATATTTGTTAGAGGAATAAGAATGAAACCACTGCCTTGCCAGGTTTGCTACAACCCCTGCCAATACCTGAAAGAATCTGGTCTGACTTATCCATGGATTTTATAGGACTGCCGCAATCCAAGGGTAAATCTGTTATTTTGGTAGTGGTGGACGGATTGTCTAAGTATGCTCATTTTATGGCTCTCTCTCACCCTTACACTGCTATGGATGTGGCTAGACTTTTCATGGATACAGTTTTTAAGTTGCATGGGATGCCTACTTCTATTGTGTCGGATAGGGATTTGGTTTTCACTAGTGCATTCTGGCAAGAACTCTTCAAGTTGCAAGGAACTGTGCTAAACCTAAGTACAGCCTACCACCCTCAAACGGATGGACAGACTGAGGTTGTCAATCGGTGTTTGGAAACGTACTTAAGGTGCATGTCTGGGGATAGGCCTAAAGCTTGGGTCCATTGGTTGCCATTAGCGGAATGGTGGTTCAACACTACATACCACTCCTCCACTCAAATGACTCCTTACCAAGCTGTTTATGAGCAAGCACCTCCATCACACATTCACTATATTCCTGGTTCATCAAGCATTGCAACTATTGATCAATGGGGGCACAACAGGGAAGCTACTATTAGGATACTCAAAGAGCATCTATCCTTGGCCTAGAACCGTATGAAGCAGATGGCAGATAAGCACAGGTCTGAAAGAGACTTCAACATTGGTGATTGGGTCTACTTGAAACTCCAACCTTACAAGCAGCATTCGGTACAGTATCGGTCAAACATGAAACTATCATCTAGGTTCTATGGTCCTTTCCAAGTTGTCAAACGTATTGGTCAGGTTGCTTACCAATTGAATCTACCTGCATCCTCTAGGATACACCCAGTTTTTCATGTTTCTTTGCTCAAGAAGCGGCTTGGCAGTGGGGTGGCTCCTCAGCCCTTTTTACCCCCTGTGGAAATGATGGGATACCTGTTCCCCAACCCATTGCTCTGCTGGACAGGCGTTTGGTCAAGTATAAAGGTAAACCAGCTGCACAAGTTCTTATTTAGTGGTCTGATACCTTCCCTGAAGATGCCACTTGGGAGTTCTACCTGGATTTCAAAGCTAAGTTCCCTAACTTTGAGCCTTGTGGACAAGGCTCAATTCAAGGGGGTGGGAATGATAAGGGACCTAACATGTATGGGGAATAGAAGAGGGGTACACAGTTGGAGTATGGTTTGGTTTGTAGCTGATTCCCCCCATGGGCAGCGTGGAGTTAGTTAGGCGCATGTGAGGCGTCATCTTTTTCTGTTTTCTTTTATTTTGTTTTTTCCTTTCAGTTGGAGGTAGAATATAAGAGGGGAGAGAGTAGGAGAGATACACAACTTGTAATTCAACAGAACAAGCATTTGGGAAGATGAATCCCCAAGTTATCTTTCATCAATAGAGTTCTCTTTTATCTTCTTCTATCTTCTTCTTTTGCCCCAATTTCATAGATAATTTCCCCATTTCCCTCACTGCTTGTATCAACGCACCACTAGGTCACTCTGTTCCTCCCTCTCGCTCTCTTTCTCTGTTTGTCGATTTTGATTTTGAATTCCGGAAATTCTAATTGGTGAATAGGGTTTGGTTTGCAGATTGCAGATCGATAGGCCCAAAAATGGTGGGTCTGTTCCTCTCTCTCTCTCTCTCTCTGTTTGTCGATGTTGATTTTGAATTCTGGAAACCCTAATTCGTGAATAGGGTTTGGTTTGCAGATTCCAGATCGATAGGTCAAAAAATGGTGATGAGGGATCACAGATCGCCACGGAAGAGCTTTGGGGCTGCTTTCTTCAATTTTAGGAATAAGGAGAATTTACGAAAATGCAGGTACATTTCTCTTTTCTTGTGCGTATATACAATACATGTGAGTGTGCAAATTGTATTTTGCAAAGAAAGAAAATGTTAAATTCAGTAGTTGATTGTTGAATATCGTAGGGCAAATAAATGGATCGAACAAGCCAGGTAGTTGATTGTTGAAGCTTGGTTTACAAATCTTGATGAGCTTTGAGAATATGTTCAAGGTTGGGTTAATTATGAGATGAACGAAATTTTTGATAAATTCCTCAATCTTCAATTTGAACATTTAATGGATCTTTATGTTTTTTGAAAAACATGGAATTTTCATAGTATTTTCATTATAACATATGAATCTTTTAAAGAACATAAAATTCTCATAGTATTTTCATTATACCATAATAGAATGTAGATATTTTAAATCTTTAAATATTCTTTATTAAAGAATATTGAAGTTGGTATGGAACTCTAAGTTGCTGAGATGTAATCCCGAGGATTGCTGTTTTTTAAACAATTGAATCTGTTGACATAATAGAGAAACAATTGTTGAAAAACGGAGATTTTTTATTCTTCATTTTAGCTTCATTGGCTTCAAAATCTGTCTTAATCTTTTTGAATCCCTTGTGGTAATCTGATCATGTTTCAAGAAGCTAACCATGTTGACTTGGGTACGAGATTCATAATTCTCCAACTAAGTGTCATGAGCAATTTCAAATTGCACCCACCCCAGCAAAACAGGAGGAGAAAAGAAGGAAATAGGTGATGATATTGGGTCATATTCACTTGTTCGTTAGCTAGATCATTTAGTCTGTGACACAAAGTGATTACAAGTTCTAATATTTTTGCTGCGTCTAATTTGATACTTGTGGTTTGGCAATTGCATTTTTTTATTCAATGTTTCGGCAATTACTTCAGAACACCACTTCGCTGTATCAGGAGTTGCAAGGTTTAATTGGGTGTGCAAGGAGGAGGAAGTTGGATTATTGACCAAAAAAAAAAAAAGGTAGTCTTAACTTATTACCATTGCTTAAGCCTCTTTTGGTTTTATGTTAGTTTTGCTTCATGTACAAGGAGGAGGAAATATTTATCGCAACAGAATGACTTAGCTTCTGGCTGACTTCATGATGAGAAATGAAAATGCTTGGACTGTGTGGAAGAAAACTTAAGAAAAAAAAAGTTGTTTTGGTTTAATTTTTGCTCATTGCATAAGAATGAATTCTGCAATTACACTTCTCTATATGATATAGGTTAATCTAATGACCAAGTATAGATGCTTATAATTTATATTTTTTGTAGCATATCTGTTCAACATGACAATTTTCATCCCTCTGAAATACATAGACACACTGATTTGTGCTCTATTTCAGCAATGCATGTGTAACATTTTTTGATGGCATCTTTATTGCCTGTTGTTCAATGACTTAAGGAAGTAGCAAACTTTTTGAAGTCTAACTTATGATAGATCTCCATTATGCGCTCACTACAAATGCAGCTTAATAGAGGGGAAATGACCTGAATGGTGCATGCATTATAGCTTTCTTTGGTAAGAGTGACGGCCGGTGAGGCCTGCTGCTCTTCATGATTTCTGATTCACCGTCCAGAAAATTAGTTATTTTGTAGTTTTCCACCAGAAGAAGGATGCTGGATTTGCTTCAAAACGAAAGTGTTTGTCATAGAAGTTTCAAGACTTCTGTTTAGAGGTTTTAATCCAAAATCGTTGAATATGCTTCTCAATCATCCTTAGCATTTTGCTTTTTTCATAATTAGTAAGTTCCAAATTACATGAATAATGCTGGTAAAATGAAGCCATGTATTAGGCATTTACCCTGTATCCTAATTTCCTTTCCAAAGAAATATATGTTTTAAGGGCACTTTTCAGTTACAAGCTCTAATATTTTCTAAGGATAGATGCAAGTGGATTTACCCTTGGTATTATTATATTGAAGAAAAATTGCAACTTTTTGAAGTCAGGGCTGAACGTTTTCATCCCTACTTTTGCTAAAGCCATAATCTCGGGATCTGCTAAACTTGGTTGAAATAGAGAATTTTGAAGTTTGGCTTTTGGCTTATGGCTTATCCTTCATATTGAGAATGTAGTGGTGTTTTTGGAAGGCACAGCTCAAAGGCTTGACTTCTACTTCTAATGAAGTTGGTTGGAACCAAAATTTGTTTTTGTTAGGCTTTTGAACTTGGTTTAGTTTAAGCATGGATCTGTTTTTTTGTGTGAATATGTAAACATAGCTATTGCAGAGTGTGGTTTTTTTTGTGAATTTCTAAATGCTCCAAGTATATTTGAACTCCTTCCAAATTACAAATAGTATAGTACCTCAATAGTCAATATTTACTGCTGGAAATGGTTAAGTATCTATATGTTGTACCAGAGTTTCTCCCTTTGCTTGCATTCATAGCTTTTAATATTTGCATCGAGTCTGAGTCGAAGCAATCCAGTTTCTTTTTTTTTAAAGTTGATTGGGCTGTGCTTTTGGCAAAATCTTGTGATAATGGATCTCAGAGCTATTAAAGTTTCAAACTTTGAACTTCTATAACTAGGCTGGTTTACTAAGGTTAGGGTACACTGGATTGCTATTGTTTTCATTTGAAAGTTGATATTCAACAAGGATTACTATGCTATTTGGCAAAATATTGTAGAAAAAACAATTGGGCAGACTGACTGACTGATTTTCTTCTTTGTGGCTTATAGGAAGTATGAAGAGATCTGTGCTCCTCGTGTGGAGTAATTTTGCTTCATCACTGACAACACTTACACTAGAAAAGAGGTTTGTCCCCAGTTTCTTCTCTTCTTATTTGTGTTTGTTTCTTGGCCAATTTGATTGTATAAATACTAATATGGACTACAAAGTTAGGGAGGGAAATCTATGATGGAAGTGAATCGTGGATAAGTGCCCCTCGAAGTCCAAAGTCCTCTTTTCTGTTTAGTATTATTATTTTGTTGATCAGCTTTTCGCTTTAGTATGGTGATATTGGTTCTAAAACAACTTATACCCAAGCTAAGTCCTATGCCATATTATCTATAAAATAATAAAAGAATTATGTAAATTTCCAGTTATTGAATTTCTCTGAATAGTACCAAGATATCAAGGGAATGACACATACAAATTAAAGGTACAACAAAAGGCCAAAAAGCTAACAATACCAAGAGCCCTAACGTTAAATAAAACCTATACACCTCTCTAAATGCCAAATATCTGACATATTCAGGCTTTTCTTTGATCCTGTCCAGTTTGTGTTAAATTAGAACTCTTCGAGGAAAGTGTCATTTGCAGCCACCTCTGAGGTTTGGATGTCTAACAATAAACTTGAAGGAATAAAGGCTTAGGACCTTCATCCTTCAACAAAGTAGAACAATCATGGATCGAAACCAAACTCACACACACGCGAACACTATCACAATCACAGTCACAGGAAAGAGAGGATTCAAGGATTTTACTTGGATTCCTAAAATCGGGTACATCTTTACTATATGTGGAGAGGATTACACTCTCAACCCAACCTCACATGCACTAATTGCTCTCAGTGTCTCTCCATAAAGTGTAATCTACACCACACACGCACCATATATAGGCTTGAGAGGGTGAGGAGCCTTTGTTTGCAAAGCTAGAATGATGATAAGGTGCCCATGCCTAGGCCATCTTCAATGGTCTGATCTGCAGCTGCTACTGATTTTTGAGGCTCCTAGAAGGCCATCAATTTTGAGCCGACCAATACAAACGAGATAGGTTTTTAATTTTTGACTTGTATCATACAAATAATTTGAAGCCATGAGTAACTGATCTTTAGAAAAGTTTGCCAAGGGCAGCCAAATAGAGTACTGACTAAATGTGACCCATAAACATGCAGTTTCGACATTCATTAAGTTTTTTGAGTTTAGAAGAAATACTTAAAGTAATGGACAGCTCATGTTGTTCCAAATAAAAAAGAAAAACTCCGCATTCACCCAGACAAATTATCTTCATTTGCTGACCCACCTATTTATATATTCTTGCGCTCCCAAACTTACACTCTTCATTATGCACCTTTCTTACCTATGCAGGATGCCGTTCTTCATGGTGACAATTCCGCTGTGATCAAAATTGAAAAGCCAATACTTTTCATCGTGATTTATGATGAACGAATCAACGAGGGGCTTCTTCATGATGATCTTGTCCAATTTCCATATCAGAGGAAAGTTTAATGCTCGATAAAGATGGAGCAACCTGGCCTTAGGTCCTTGATTGCTAGGACTTGTGGCGGCATTTTGGCCAGCATGTCGAGGAGAATTGATTTGAAGTAGTAACTCGGGACATTTTACTATCAAAGAGATAAGAATAAAAGAGTTTGGAACTTACAAGTAACATGATGATGCAGAAATACATAGGGAAAGTGTGCAAATACATAGGCTATGTACAATGCTAAATCTTCTAGGACTTTAATATGTAAATATTGCAGTTGAGATGCTAAAACCGTTTGCATGCATATATCCTATTCTTCGTCAAAATGCTAGATGTAATGGATTAAGTGTTGGTGGTTGTCTGACCAGATCTCGAATTACAAGTTAATAGTTTTTGAGTATGAGAATGCTGAGAGAGTATACCACTGGTTATGAAGTTCTACAGGCCTTTGTTGGCCGTGAGTGCTAAAACTAAGATGGCTCTTTGTTTGATTTAGGATGTAATTAATACTGGTGGTCTCGGCAAAATATAATGCCGAGCCAGATACTCGCATAACACTTTCATGATTATTATCTTCTACGTGTGCTTTGAATATCAAATATGTATTTTGAATGATATTGTAATATACTATTCCATGGAGTATACTGCCAAATCAGCTTTGTAATTGGATGTGGAGCAGAACCTTTGTTTTAATTGTTAAGCGACTTGTATATGCGTCACTTGCAGTTACCACTAATTTGAGTTTTTATGTGTTCACTTGGCCGCTTTGCTACAACTCGTATCTTCTTAGGCAAAGCATGATTATGACCATTACATGCAAAAACTAATTCCAGATAATTTGGTAGTTTGTGAATACATGTAACCTGTCTGTCTAAAGAGCTCTGTGGGCATTTTTGTCTCAAAGAAAAGGCAAATCAGTGATTGGTGATCATGTATAAGCATATGTGAATTTCTGATTATTTGTGTTAGGCTTAGGTTTGAACTACTTTTGAGGTGATATAGTTGGACGTTTTATGTGCTCGGTTCTTACATGTGCATAGATTTTGAGCTTCTTCCCCCCCTGTTTCCCTTCCTCCTTATTTCTATTGCATTGCAATCTACCCCTTTCATATCAAGAATCAATCCTTCAATTGCTTCATTTTGTAAACCATCCTCATTTCCATTATAAGTCACTTCACCCATTAGTATCCCAAATAGTTCATATCATGACCTACTTCAGTTGCTTTAACAACGGGCATATAATAACGGGCATTAACTTTGTGCGTAGCACGTGGCCCCACTATTGCTGCGAGTTTTAGGCCAATCAATATGCATTGTGCCAAAATTGCGTTGAATTGTAGAGTATGGCCAATCTGTTAAATTCTTTCCACCCGATGTGAAAAAATGATCATCTTCACCTAGCCAATCACCTTTCGTCCAAAAATTCCCGTTAAATTGTACTGTGGTCTTGAAGCATAGTGATGCACACTCAACAAATATCAAAATAGAATCAAGGATCCAGGTTGGGGATCATTTTAAAAATTATAGAAAACTCCTCATGGCACCTGAAACTCCAAGCAAAAACACAAAGACAGCCACCTATGAACCTGAGCAATCAACCAAGCCTACCGCAGCCCAACAATGACATGGATGACTTATGCATCCTATGAAAACCACATCATGGCTTTACTTCTCCATAAATTCCAGTGACTTTACAAATTGATCATAGTTCATGCATAGTATCTTGTACCTATGCTTTCAAAATCCAATATATTTTGGCTACACTACAAACCGGCTCAGTTATTAGCCGTCAGACAAAACCTCAATATAAGTCAGTTGCTCTACTACTGATCAAAGCCTCACAAGTATAGACAAATTACGACGACTTGCAACAAAAAAAAATAACAATAATATTAGTTCACCAACGGACCGACACACCAACTATCTACCACGTGTAAAGCACGTTGATTAATACCTAGTGCTATAGAAATTCTCTTGAATTATCACATAGGACAAACGGTTTGGGTTGAGTCATAGGGAAGAACACGTGGTGACAAGGAAAGTAGTAAATTTTCCATGGGTAAATTGCTTATAGTGTCACGTGGCATGTGTCATTTATAGTGTATGTGACTATGCTCAAACCAATGGAATTGTTGTTTTGTTTAATTTCCTGTACAAATTAGAAATTTTGAAAATTAGTAACATTCCATTAATTTTTTTTATCGCCGGAGGTGGGGTGGTGGTTTGGCCGGATGTACGAGTATTTTTTTTTAAATTTCCTGTACGAAATTATAAGTTTTAAAAATTATTGACATTTCACTAATTTTTGTCGCCAGAAACGCCCGGCTAGAGGTGGGGTTGTGGTATGCCTAAGGTAGAAGTTGATTTTTTTTTTAATTTTCTCTATGAAATTAAAACTTTTAAAAATTAGTGACATTTCACTAATTATTTTGGTCGTCGGAAGTGGTCGTCAGAAGTGGTCGACCAGAGGTGGTGTCGTGGTTGGTCGGGTGTAATTTTTTAAAATTTTATGTTCAAAATTAGAAGTTCTAAAAATTAGTGACATTTCACTAATTTTTTTGGTCGCCGGAGGTGGAGTGGTGGTCGGCCAGAAGTGGTCGCCGGAGGTGGGGAGGTGGTCGGATGAATACGTAGGAGTTTTTTTTTTGTTTTTGATTTTTCAACTTTTAAAAATTAGTGACATTTCACTAATTTTTTTGGTCGCCGGAGGTGGGGTGGTAGTCGGCCGGAAGTGGTCGCCGGAGGTGGGGTGGTGGTTGGCCAGACGTAGGATTTTTTTTTTTTTCAACTTTTAAAAATTAGTGATCTTTAACTAGTTTTGCAAGAGGGTATTTTGGTAATCATGAATCACCCTTATCTTTATATTTGATTGCAAAAGTTTCTTATCCTTCCCTTCAAAAATGTCAAATATTTTGGATTTTTACTACGTGGCCCTAAATTAAATGAAATTTCTCCTTTACTTATGTGAAATCAAAACTATCATATGCATGAGTGAGTACGACATCGTTCTTTACCCAAAAAAACAAAAAACAAAAAGTTCGACATTGTCTTAACTATACATTGTTACGTACTAGTGCTAATTAAACGCAGGAACTTCTGAGAGGAAGAAAAGGAAAGAAAAATATTAGATTTTTGGAAACTTATACTCAAGTGTATGGGACCAATGTAAATGGTTCAAGTTATTTAATTTGAAGTGCCAAAAAGGCACAAAAACCGTTTAGTCCCTCTTTTTTTTTTTTTTTTTGAAAGGGAAAAACCCTTTCGTCTAACAGATTCCCTTCCCGTTAGAAACTTTCTCTGTTAAAACCCACAATCTCCTTTTCACTCCTTTTCTAGAAACCAAAAATGCCCTTGAACTCTAAAGTCCAAACACGACTTCTTTTTTTCGGTAAATAAAACAAGAGTTCTTTAATTTGCTCTGAAATCAACTTGGATTTATTCTTTGATTTTGCTTAAATAACATGTGTTCTAGGCCAAACAGAGTAAATCAAAGCTTATTTCATTTCCTGTAGACGTGTTCTAATTTTTTTACTCCAAACTCGTGTTCCAGGAAAATCAAGAGTTCTAAACACGTGTTCTCAGAAAAGCTTGCTCCAAAGCATCACTGGCCAACAAAAGTTATTGTTATCGTTCAACTTGTAGGACTCGTCAAACGCATGTATTTGCGAACAAATATTTTGATCAAACATTAATAAGCATATAAGCTAATCATTTAAAGTGGACGATCAAAGCTCACACATTTATTCTTAAACCGCGCATTTATGTAGTGCTTAAACAAAAGATCGAGTAATTCCCAAAAATATAAAACTAAAGGGTTTTGGGTTTTAATGGAGAAAGGTTTCTAACGGGGAAAGAATTCTGTTAGACTAAAGGGTTTTTCCTGTTCAAAAAAAATAAAATAGAATAAAGGGTTTTGTGCCACGTGCCAGCAGTGGGAGTGGTCTGCTGTTCCTAAAAGGATTGCAGACCCTCTTGCCCTTAAATAGGGGTTTTATTCCAAGCTTAAAAAGTAACACCCCAGATTTTGGAGATGTTATTATTATTACAATAATAATCAAAGTCTGAATATATTAATAGAAGTCTGAAAATCATTATCCTCAAATATTACATTTATTCTAATAGGGTCGGATCTAAGGCTTCTCTCAGACCTCCGTCTGGTCATTCCCCATGTCAGCAGCTCCTCCAGCTCCGAACTGCTCCAAGTTGTAATATCCCTCCTGTTCATTCTGATAATCTGGCATAATACGTCAGAGTCGTCAGGCAAGATCGTGGTATTATGCCAGGGTTACACAGGTGCAACACCGTGAGCGATAACGCCCAACAAAACTCTACCCCAACCAACTAGCAATTCCGTGCAAATATGCATGTGCTAGTGTCAATGCAAATCAGAGTGTAGTGCGTGTCAATAATCAGTGTTGTAGACGGTGCCACGCTTTGATGTTGTTTTGAAAAAGGGCGATTTAGGGAAAATAGAAATTTAGAGTCGCCACCCGGGGTTTAATTTTGGAAAATGTTAGGTACCCGAGAAACCGTTTAGAAAAATAAATATGACTCTTGTGCCACTGAAAAATGATTTGGTCTGCGAAAAATAGAGATTTGGGTTCCTGTGCCCGGAATTTTCTGGTCTCTACTAAATATTTGTGGGATTTTTCTGAAAATATTTTATTGAAAACTTTATTCACATAAACATTGTATAAAGAAAATGACACTTTAAAATAAATAACGACAATTAATCATGTTATATGGAAATAAACAAATAGGAGGTGAAGGGGGCTAACTGTAATAAGCCCTTACTGAAAATCCAAAAAACAGAGTACCGGTTTTAGAAAACACAGCATTGGAAAACATTTCTCCACTGATGCCGTACGGCATCCAAAAATACACCCCGCGGTGCCACCATTAATGCCATACGGTACCAACAATCAAACTTTTCCAAAATTTTATTTTCTGATTAGAGTAAAAAATGGGATGATTTGTTAGTATGTGTAGGATAGGTTCTGTGATGGATGAGCTGGAGAGGTAAGAATGATTAATAAATAAACAGAAAAGGGAATAGAGTGATCAAGAGGAAGGGTGAAGAACAGAGCAAGAGTGTACAGAAGAGACTAAGGCAGAAGACAGCGCTTAGACTGATCTATGGCAGCCCCAAGAATGACCTAGAGAATGGAATGCTCTCACTGGAAAGAATGTTCTTCTTCCAAGACAGTGATTATCCACTTTCTCTCTCTAGAATCCAACCTTGGGAATATGAGGGAATGTCTCATATTTATAGGCAACCTGAACCAATGATCTGGCGCCAGGTCGTCGTCCTATAATATGAGAGCACATGTCCCCTCCGTACATCCTGACTGCGCGGGTGACGTCACCCACCGCGCGGCTGACCCGCGCGGCTCTCGGGCGCACTACTCCACCCCTCGCGCAGAGAACCTCTTGTCCTTTTATAGCCACCAAACCACAAGATCTCCCTTATTCCCGTGAGGGCAAGGTCATGACCTGTTCGGTCATGCCTATACCGCAGCCAAGCCTCAGGGGGCCCCTCAGGTCCTGCCTTCAGACCAGAGCAAGTATGATTACTTGGGCTGAAAATGGACTGTCTTCTTGCGCTCTTGCCCATTTATCTGGGCTGAGCCAGTCATGAGACTCATGGGCTTTTCTCCGTGTATGGATGGCCCATGGTTATAATGAGAAGTTTCCTCAGTTGGGCTTTGAAGAGCGCGCAACTGGGAGCTACCGCGTGGGGTAGCCCGTGCTGATGGCTCCAAGCGGTCAGTGCCGCGAGGGATCACCACGTGTCACGCGGTGGTGCGTGACATTTGTCATCACTTTACTGGAAGGTCAAACTTGGGACTCCTCCACGTGGGTCAATACGCTGACCCTTCCTACAATAGCCCCCCACGCGCGTGTGCGACACGCAAGCGCGTGGTCGTGTTCCTTACGCGCTATCGCACGTGCGCGTGATGTCAGCGTGTGTTTTTTTAGCTGTACCCGCCATTATGGCGCTGTTTCGGTTTACGAAAACTCTCTGACGGCCACGCCTCTTCAGCAGCTTTAAACGGTCGCATCAATTTAGGCAACGAGTACATCTTTTCCTAAACCGTCGTGTCCGCAGGTTTCTCTGTCGGCTGCCCTGCTTATAAATACCAAAGCCACCGACTTTATTTCCTTACTTGGAAATTTTCAATCTCTCTCCCTGAACTTCCTGCTCTTAGCTCTTTCTTCGACGCACCGGAGTTTCCCTTCCCTTGTGCTCTTCTTCCTCCCTGTTGTTTGCCACCATGGCCACTCTTCAAGGCAGTCCAGTTCTTCCACAGAGCCAATGGTGAAGGGCTCCTTACTTTAAGGGGAGAGAAGACCCGTTTTGGCGGCAGATAGAGGATTTTGTGCCGACCGGAAGCGAGTTGGCCGACGTTTTGTCTATCAATCCGGAGCTTCCTTACAAGGATGGGGACTTGATGCCACCCTCCTCCGTTCTTCGTCTCCGGCTGGAGAGAGGGGACTTTCCCTTCTGCTCTGTTTCTTACGGTATGGGTTCCTCGCTTCTTTCTCATTGGAGCGGCTGGGTGAACGCGGTTATGGGCAAGAAGCGTTTTGCCAGGGTTCTAGACAGGGCTCATCTGACAGAGGCGATTCGCATTTCTCAATGTCTGGTTTTGAACAAGAAGAACGAGAACCTGGATTTTCTCGTTTCTCGATGGAGCACTGATACACACACTTTCATGTTCCCTTGGGGGGAGTGCGGCCCCACCCTGCTGGATACCACAGCGTTGCTCCATCTCTCCACCCGCGGCACCGAGGACTTCGACACCGACACCTTCAATACCGAGGAATTCGATGAAGTGGAGAGGTTGAAGGCTGCTTATCGGAGTGCTAGTCATCTGGGCTCTGTATGGGATAAGAATGGAGTCGAGAGGCATCCCATTCCGGACCCTAAGAAGTGTTCCTGAAATAGTTGGATACGGTATTTCTTCAGGGACTACCGAACCAAACAAACTGGGGAGATCGAGGAGGTGTTCAAGGACGCCGCGCAACTGAAGAGCGACCTGCACCTTACTGCCTTTATTGCATTTTTCTGTCTTTTTTCCTGTTTCCTGACTTCCCCGTTGACGCGCCAAACGAGTTTGTCTTTCCAATGGCCGTGCAGATGGCGAAGGGGGGCCGCTTACCGCTGGGCCCCATGTTCTTGGGTCATCTTTTCCGTCAACTCGACCGCCTCAGCGAGGACTTTGAGAGTTCAGTCGGTCGCTTTGACATCGCCTCTATGCTTCATTCCCAGTTTCTACGAGCATTTCCCTGTTGTCGCGCCCAAGCCACAGAAATTTGCCGCGCAAGTGTCCGTGAAAGTACTTGACGCGCAGGGGCGTCCTTTCAGAGAGGCGGATGGGCGTTTCCAATACCGGTTAGAGGGCGACTTGCACCCGATTATCTTGCGGTGGGACAAGACCGCTACCCAGAAACTGTGGGAAGATTATTTGGATGATGGCTCCCACCTCCTCTCGCGCCCCTATATGTAGGTCCTGCCGGGTATTTATG
The DNA here is from genome assembly GCA_036023075.1 of Gaultheria prostrata. Taxonomy (NCBI): domain Eukaryota; kingdom Viridiplantae; phylum Streptophyta; class Magnoliopsida; order Ericales; family Ericaceae; genus Gaultheria; species Gaultheria prostrata. The sequence goes on along the minus strand of JAXBDA010004643.1, from coordinate 4,514 downwards.
ATTACTATCCCGTTGCCCCTCTGAAGATGGATTTTGCCAACCGTGACCACCCTCAGCGCGCGCTGATGATCAGCGTGTATCTCATGAGCCGCCCGTGCCACCTTCCCTCTTTTGGCACGGAGAGAAAGAAGACGGTAGTTTACAGGCCAGACAGGGTGGCGCGGCAGCTGGGTTATGACTTAGTGGTCCCTGAGTCAGGGCCAGAGCCTATGGAGTTCCTGGCTTGCTTGAACCGTTTCTTGCTGCGCTTCACGGATGTGACGATGAATGGGGTTGGTCTGTGGCGTTTTCCTCCGCGCAACCGACTGCCGGTGATTTCTCTCCCATACAAGTTTTTGTGGAGGAGAAACCTAGATTCTTTCTACTTGTTCGTCCAAGGTGAAGCTTCGAGGGCCCCCTTGCGCAACATCCCAAAGCCGGAGCTCTCACTTCGCCAGGAAAAGCCGTCGGGGTCTAACTGGAGAGGGACCAGGAGTCGCTGGGCCATGAAGGACGTGACCATGGATATCGATCCGAGCGCCGAGGCTGCAATCCCCGTTTCTTCCCTTCCTGCCGGTGGCGCAGGGAGTTCCAGAACCCGCTCCAGGGCAACAATAGAGCCAGGGGCTGATGCTCCGCCAGAGCGCCGTCAGCGCAAAAGGTTAATGAGGGTGCGTGTTTTCCTTCGATTTGCTCTTCTTCCTCTTCCCCTTCCCCCCTTTGTCGTATATTTATAATTTTGCTCACTGACCCTTCTCTTTGCCAGGTTGGCACGGGCGAGCCTGTAGCCCCACTTTCACCAGTTGCGGAGCGGGTGGCCTCTTCAGAAAGCGAACATCCTGAGGATGATGTGGATTTGGCCACCCGTGGCGCGCAGCTTCTTGCACAGGCGCTGGAGGGTAGAGCACCCGCTATTCCGCCACCCGCCGCTGGTTCCTTGGAAGCTCCTGGTGGCGGTAATAATGACGCCGATGACGATGATGATGATGTGCCCATTGCTCAGGTATTAAGTCGCGAGGCCTCTCGCGCAGCCTTTAGGCTTCTCAACCAGACATTGGCCAGAGCAGAGCCCGTGGAGCCCATTCAGACTGCGGAAGGGCGTGCTACTGAGCATGCGCCAGGTTCACAGGCTGCCTTCGAGGCCTATGTTGCTACTCGGGTAAGCTCCCCCATTTCAGAGGTTGCAGCCCCCAGGGTATTGGTGCGTTCTTCCGAAGGCGAGGCCGAACAGGTGGGGGGCCCAGTCAAAGGGGAGCGTTGGGCCCGGAGGGAGAAGAAAGCGATTTTGGCCCAAGGCATCGCATACCTGAGACGTATGTTGACAGCGAACTGGAAGCCTCTTCCGCAGGCAGCCGCCATGCTGGCGAGGAGGTCTCCCAGGAGGGGGACGCTTCAGCAGAGTCATCTTCCTCAGAGTCTATTCCAGAATTATCCGATTCCCATCCCCCCGGCTCTGAGGCGTGCGCAGATGAAGGTAACAATCATGGCTCTGCTAGTACTTTCCATAATATTGGGGGTGACATTCAACTAAGGCCCAGACTTGCCCCCGTGGTTGATATGCGGGAGTTTGTGCCGGTGATTAACCCAATGCATCCCATCGTTAGATCACTGTTTCAAGATGATTTTTCAGAATTGGAAGCTGCGCAGATGGGTCCTACTGAAAGGTTGACAACAACATACCCCAGCGAGTTCTTCCTGTCGCCCTGGAATCCTGTGATTCCGATGAATGACTTGACCATCTTCTCCACAGTCAAGCCGATTCTCTTCAGCGTGGCGAGTGGCATAATGTTGATAGATGCTCCTCCGTCCAGGAAAGCGCGCTTGAGTTCTACGTCCTTGATGTACGCGGTCACATATAATGGCCTGTTGTGCAAGTACTGAACCCTTTTGTCAGCATCGGTGAAGGAGATAGTGTTAGAGTCTGTCCTGATTGTTCTGGGAATGGACCCCCCTTCCGCGGCGCAAGCCTCATGCCCTTTTTGCGCGATAGCAACAATAGCCTTAGTCATCTCGAGGAGCGCGCGTGCGGAGAATCCCATGCCATCAAAGAAGGCTCTAAACTTTGTACTGTTCTGCAGAACCTTGGCCCCACTCTCTGGATCAGGGACTACCACAGGGGTATCATATCCCGCAATTTCATCAATCTCATCGTAAAAATAGGTCATGTAGGCCTCCTCATAATACTCGTCATTTTCGCATTCCCCCTCTCGTCCGTGTGTCCGTACGATCTGTCGTAACAGTAGCCTTCGTCATAGCCATAGACCTCTTCGTAGGTCTCCTCATAATCGTACGTTTCCTCGTAATCGTACGCCTCCATGTCCCTCATGAAATCGAAGCACTCAGCCACATTGGCTGTCCCATGCTCGGGATAGGGGTTCGTGCGCACGTCTTGAGGCTTGGTCGTGATGCGCAGCTCGTTGTTGTCCAGCTTCTTCTTGAAGATTCTCTTCAGCGTCCAACATTCGCTCGTCGGGTGCTTGGTATGACGATGATATATGCAATACTTCGGGCTTTCTCTATCTGCGCGCGAGGGTGGCGTCTCGATTTTTGGCAGTATCAGTTCTCCATCTGCCACCCATTCTTTGACCAACTCCCTCACCTCATCAATGCTGCAAGGGTAATCTGGGGCTGCGGGGGCGTCTTTGAAAGTCTTTTGCTTCTTCCAAGCCCCATTACCTTTTCTGTTGCCTCTTCCCCCTTGCGACTTGCGCGAAGGTTAAGTGGAAGTAGCAGCCGAGGCAACGGACTGCAGCTTCTTTCCCTTCCAGCCGTTCTGGGTCACACGTGAAGCACGCACGACAGTGTACCTCAGCTTATATGCTGCCTCTAGCAGTGCGGAGAAGGTTTGGATCTTGACGTTGACAAGGTACGGCTGGAACTCCAGCGCAAGCCCGCCAGTGCAGATTTCGACAAGGTGCTCCTCCTCAACTGGTTTGAGGCAATCCACTGCGCGGTCTTGGAATCACTTAATGTAGTCGACTATGTCCTCGCTGTGGCCTTGCACCTCTTTGACCAGCGACAGGCTTGTGACTCGCTCGCGCGTTTGAAAGAATTTGGTGTAGAAGCGGTTCACCATCTCTTCCCACGTGGTGATCGAGTAAGGTGTGAGATTAACGTACCATGTGTACGTGCGCGCAGTGAGGGACTTGGAAAACTCGCGTAGACGGAGGTTGTAATCCCCTGAGAAAGCTCCCAAGGTTTCAGTAAACCGAACGACATGTTCCTGCGCATTGCCTCCTTTGCCATCAAACTTGATGAACTTCGGGGGTACATATCCCTCAAGGTATGGCATCTGAAGGACAGACAACGGGTAAGGTGGTTGAATATCTGGGCTGGGTAGGGAGGGTAGGGTTGTTTTGGTTTTTTCTCTCTGAAATTTGGTTTTTTCTCTCTGAAAAAGAGCCTGAACCTCGACCATGGTAACAGCTTGGTGCAAGCCATTGTCTGCATTGCCACCCTTCTGATGGACTGAACCTGTTCCAGTGGCCTGAGCCGCTGGAACAACATGGGCTTGGTTGCTCACTGGGTTTGGGATCAGTGAGCCACCACCAGCAGGACCTACACCCTGAGCTCCCTGGGCCTGCGCGGCCCCAGATGCTATTGGTGCATTTGGTCCCACCCCAGCATGGATCTGCTGAGCTGCCTGTGCTGGTGGTGCCCTTGGTAGAGCCGCTGTGATAACCTCCGTGAGACCCGCAATAGCTGTTAGGAGTTGCATCTAAGTGGCCTGCATCTGGGCGATGCCGGTTTGCATGGTCTGAAATAGGTTCACAGGGGGGTCACCCTGGTTACCACCACCAGCGTCGTTGTTTCCAGCTTGACTGGAAGTAGCATCCTCCACAAAAGGATGTTCGTCTTGAACTAACTCATTGATGTTGGTTGGGTTTCGAGCTGCCATTCCTATCGTTTGAAGACCACTTCGCGTGTTTACCATAAACCAAACAACCTCCCCAGCAGAGTCGCCTGTTGTGGGATAGGTTCTGTGATGGATGAGCTGGAGAGGTAAGAATGATTAATAAATAAACAGAAAAGGGAATAGAGTGATCAAGAGGAAGGGTGAAGAACAGAGCAAGAGTGTACAGAAGAGACTAAGGCAGAAGACAGCGCTTAGACTGATCTATGGCAGCCCCAAGAATGACCTAGAGAATGGAATGCTCTCACTGGAAAGAATGTTCTTCTTCCAAGACAGTGATTATCCACTTTCTCTCTCTAGAATCCAACCTTGGGAATATGAGGGAATGTCTCATATTTATAGGCAACCTGAACCAATGATCTGGCGCCAGGTCGTCGTCCTATAATATGAGAGCACATGTCCCCTCCGTACATCCTGACTGCGCGGGTGACGTCACCCACCGCGCGGCTGACCCGCGCGGCTCTCGGGCGCACTACTCCACCCCTCGCGCAGAGAACCTCTTGTCCTTTTATAGCCACCAAACCACAAGATCTCCCTTATTCCCGTGAGGGCAAGGTCATGACCTGTTCGGTCATGCCTATACCGCAGCCAAGCCTCAGGGGGCCCCTCAGGTCCTGCCTTC
>JAXBDA010004642.1:0-27900 GCA_036023075.1 Gaultheria prostrata | reverse complement strand
TATGTGTTTTATTACAGTACACACCCAATAATTTTTAGTTATAACACATTTACCCCTAAAAATTAAAAATTATTACTACTATACCCTTATTTTTACATTTTGCAACAAAAAATATAAAAAAATTAATATCTATATATATTTTTTATTTATTTATTTTTCCACGTGGCGTGTCCGCCGTGTCCGTGTCCGTATCCGTCTCCGTGTCCGTGCATCATAGGTGTAAGGGCTGCTTTCCCTTCATGCTCTCTTTTTAATATAATTATTTACTTATCAAAAAAAAAAAAAATTCCTTAACCAGATAGCATGGCAGACAACCGTCACTATAGCTTGCTTCTTAGAGGATCAGGTAAAGACCATAGCTCCAATAAAGAAAGCAAATCCAGTTGTACTCTTCCTTTCATCCAGATCTCGACCCCAATCGCTATCTAAATATCCAATAAGACTGAAGTCTTCAGTCGCAGTATAGAACAATCCTTCACTACTGTGCCCTTGACATGGCGAAGAATCCGCTTGGCTGCATTCAGATGAGATTGGTCCGGTGTTTCCATGTATCTGCTGATAAGTCCAACCCCGCAAAGTATATCTGGCATGGTGCATGTCTGATATCACAAACTTCCAACCAAGCTTTTGAAGTAGGTTGGATCAACACCTCCGACTCACCTTTCTTGAGTTTTACTCCAGTTACATTTCTTCATGACAAAGCGCTTGAGAATGTCCTTGCCATATTTGGTTTGGGAAATAAAGATCCCATCTTCTTTCTGCATAACTTCAATCCCGAGGAAATGCTCCATCAGTCCGATGTCTGTCATCTCGAACTCTTGAACCATTGTCTGCTTGAATGCCTCGAACATCTATGGATTGTTGCCGGTGAAGATCAGATCATCAATGTATAGACACACATATAGTATGCTTCCATTAGCTTTCTTCATATATAGGGCATGCTTATATGGACATCGGACAAATCCATTCTTCTGAAAATATTTGTCAATCCTCGTATTCCAATTCCACGCATGAGGAGCCTGCTTAAGTCCATATAGAGCCTTCGTCGGTCTGTACAACTTGTCTTCACGGCCTTCTTTCACATATCCCAGCGGTTGTTCGACATAGATTTCTTCCTCCAGATATCCATTCAGAAAGGCTGACTTGTCATCGAGCTGGTAGATCTTCCATCGACTTTGAGCAGCTAATGAGATCATTAGCCCAAGGTTCTAAAACTCGTTAGGCGCTCCCAGGGCGGCCGGGCACCTTCTAGCTTCTAGGGCCGAGTACTCGGCGCCTAGTCGGGCTAGTTGGGTTAGTCGGGCAAGTCGGAGAGGGAGCTTCTAGCGTTTAGGCGGCGAGTACTCGGCCTTCCAGTACTTCCTTTAGAACACTGCATTAGCCTGATAGTCTCCATCCTTGCAACAGGGGCGTACACTTCACCATAGTCGATGTCTTCTCTCTCCTTGTAACCTTCAGCCACGAGTCTGTCTTTGTACCTCTGCACTTCTCCTTTGGCATTCCTCTTGGTTTTGTAGACCCATTTGACTCCAATTGCCTTATAGCCTTTTGGGATACGAGGTCAACTCCCATGTCTTGTTCCTTTCTATGGTGTCAATCTCCTCGTCCATAGCTTTTCTCCATTTTTCTTCTTCAATAGCTTCATCAAATCTTATAGGATCACTGTCTATGAAAAGAGAGTATGAGCCAATATCTTCCATCATCTCCATTGCTTCATACAGCTCCCGTACACTTTCCAGTTTTTTTGGTCTTTCACTTGAGCTGTTTGATGATGATGAAGATGAAGAATCACTTCTTCGTGGTGAGGGGGTACCAGCACGTGTTGGAGTTTGTGGTTCTTCAACAACTGCTTTTGGTTGCTCCATTTCTTCATTTTCAAGGATCAATTCCACGTCCTTGACAGCTTTAGCTTGGTCCCAGTTCCACTCTCTGCTGAAGATAGCCTCCTTGGTGATGGGATTGTACAACTTGTAACCCATTGTTTTGTCTCCATAACCGACAAAGATGCACTTCTGGCCTTTGTCATCTAGCTTGGTCCTCCTGGCTTCTGGAATCTTTGTATAGGCTATACACTCAAACACTCTAAGATGGCTCGCACTTGGCTTGTGTGAAATCTAAGCTTCATGTGGTGTGGTGAATTGAAGTCTTCTAGTAGGACAGCGATTCAGAAGATAAACTACACACGATACTGCTTCGGCCCAAAACTCTTTGGGCAGCTTCTTGTCCTTCAGCATACTCCTAGCCATGCCTAGAATCGTGCGGTTTTTCCTTTCAGCCACACCATTTAACTGTGGAGTGTAAGATGGTGTCACCTGATGTTTGATTCCATGCTCCTTGCAATAGTTCTTGATGGCATTTGACATATACTCCCCACCCTGGTTGGACCACAACGTCTGGATCTGTGAACCATCATTCTCATCTTTGGTTGCGGGCCCACTCTTGGTTGGAGTTTTTCATTTGCTTTAGGTTCTCGAGCACTATATATAAATTGTGACTTTCGTTATTTGTTGTGCTTTTTGTTGCGCAGCTTGCACATATTTTCCCTTTTCCGATTTTGAATGCAAATTCTTTTTGCTGGATAATGTTTCATTGCCTTGAGAGGAACTCAAGGCAGATATGCTGGTCAATGCTTCCGAATTCTTGAAACGGATTATGGAGCAAAAGTTTCTTTAACATTGACATTTCTACCTAATGGTCTATACTTTGGGGCCAGTCTTTCCTAAAGTTGGTAAGGAACATAAAAAGTATCTTTTCCAATGTGATTTTCTGTGAATATCCTACAGTGGTTATTTGTTGCGTCATTGAAAGGCGAGAGATTACTGATCGGCAACATTGTATTAGCTCTTAAAAGAATATGCTGGTTGGAAAGAATGCTTGATTTTTAGGTAATTAAAGATACAGAGACAGGGATTTCTGAATGATGACATTGTTGTGCTTGCAGAAAAGGATAATTTGTGTTTATATGGACTTCCAAATGAGACATGGGAAGTCAACTTGCCTGTTGAAGAGGTGCCTCCTGAGCTTCCTGAGCCGGCACTAGGTATAAACTTTGCTAGGGATGGAATGCAAGAGAAGGACTGGTTATCCCTTGTTGCAGTTCACAGTGATTCGTGGTTGCTTGGAGTTGCCTTCTATTTTGGTGCACGCTTTGGGTTTGGCAAGAGTGAACGGTAATACTTTTTCGCTACTACATCTGAATATCATGCCAGGATGGCAGATTTCCTTAGGTTGGGGAGATGTTTGACTAGTGATTCTTGTCATCATTAATTGAATTTTCTACACTATGAATCATCATTATCACAGAGTAGAGTACGCTATATAGTGGATTAGTCATATACACGTTATGCAGTTCAATTTCCAGAACTTCTTCAGTTGCCTAATACTTCTGGTTCTTTTCCTGGTTTTCTTTTCTCAAGGATCACGTTTGTTATGCATCTAACTTGCTTCAGCATATCCTATGTCCCTGCACTCTCTTCATTTAAACGACATGCACTGGCTATATTGATTGCATTGACTCTTTTAGTTATGCATAATGTCTTATGTGTTCATAGTCTGTTTTCCAGATATCAATCAGTGTTTATGGCCTATATGGAGATTAAGTTACTGCTAATCTCCAAACGTATACACGTACATGGATCATATATTGAAACTAAATTCTTCATTTGGCAAGACACATAGTTTTCATTTACATGCATGTTGGTTCCATATTGTACCAAAATCAAATGCAACATCTTTCCCAGGCTTGCAAAGATATGCCACAGCTGCTCCGATGGTCACACCTTCACTGGCGTTTTGCCATGGTGGGTTGGGAGTGTTGGGAGAATCCATGACTCTCTTTCCTAGGCATGGATTCACCAAAGTTTGTATCTGTCTCTTTTCAAATGGATTTTTGCATTTACTGCTTTTACTAGTGTTGCTGAGGGGTTTTTCAGAAAATTTGTTCTTAACTAGGGTGTGAAGAGGAATGAGACGGGTATTTACCCTTAATACATTATCTGAGTGCCTCTTTTGACCTTATGAGTTCTTTCTGGTATTTTCATCATTTTATCTACCGCCAGTTTAACAACTCCTATACATATTTTATTGGAAGATGCATACAAGGGGAAGTTTCATCAGTTGTATCAGCAGGATGGAAAGACCATTTGTTTCCTTACTCTGAAATTCTGAAGTAACAAATAATGAAATTCTGAAGCTTAGTACGCAAGAACACACTCTTAAACGTTGGCTTTCCTTAGTTGCACTCAAAATGGGGATCATGCTGCCTTGTTTTATGAACCTGAAATTCTGTACGAAATAGTGGATAGTTAATTCCTTAAGCTTTGCTTACATATTTGTGCGGAAGTATATTCTAACATTGGCCGATCCTGGTACAACAGGTTTGTTGAATGAAGTAGTACATAACTTAAACCTTATATATACTTATATACCTTTACACGTCGTTTTACTTCGTTTAATCTGTATCTCTTGTTTTTGGGGCTTAATTCTTTTAAGACTATCAATGGCTTTGTGGGCAATTTTTTTCCTTCCTAGTGTTCTTTTTCTATGGTGGTGGACTCGTGGTGGACCTGATGGTGGAGGAGTTTGGTTTGAACCAAGGGATTGAATTGATGATTAATGGCTTTGTGGGCAATTTTCTTCCTTTCCAGTGTTTGTTTTTTATGGTGTTGGACTCGTGGTGGTGGTGCTGGAGGAATTTGGTTTGAACCATGGGATTGAATTGATGATTCTTAATGTTCTTTTTTGTTCCTTGATAAGCAGTCGATGCATAGCTGTAAATTGAATCCGCAACCCCTCTTTTCAATACCTCCCGTGGGACCAAAACTTTAACTCTCCTTCCCAGCCCCTACATGCATGCTTAAATATTTTGCCACTTCATCGCATTCCTTCCGAGCTCATATCCAAGACCAACTCTATGCGACAAGTGAACTTCCGATGTTGTCCAACCTCCCCAACCACACACCTGCATTTAGCCAGCACCTGCTTTCTCCACCATCTCTCCCTCTCACAAGCAAACCTCCACTATGCCTGATCTTCAACCTTGGGATGCCCAAATCTCCCTATCTAATAGGAATGCAAAAGTGGCCCAATCAGTTAGATGGTACTTGAAGTCCTCCCCTAGCCCTCCCACACGAAGTTTCGCTGCATTCTGCCTTTCTTTCTTGGCTACCTACCCTTGGGTGACAAACAGGGAGATGAAATAAGTTGGAAGACTTGACATGGTCATTTTGTAGTGAAGGTGGGCCTCCCATCCTTCGAGAAATATTTCCTCTTCCATCAGGTCAGTTTTTGTTGAAATAGTGCCATAACTGAGTCCCACACTACCTTGCCCTTAAAATGGTCCCATGGGAGCTTTAAGTACATAGAACGGAATGATCCAATTCTACAACCCAACACTGAAGAAAGATCATCGATATTGTCAACCTCCCCGACGGCCATCATCTCGGATCTTCCCACGATAACTGTTTAAGTTTATCTTAGCTGCAACTCAAGTTCTCTATTCTCTCCAGTTGGCATGTTTTTGCTGTTTTGCAACCTTCGTAGTAAGTAATATTGCAGCTGTTGGGATTTTGGGCTCAGATTCAATTACAGCCATGTAGCATAGAGTTTAATGGCTTGCTGCTGTTCTAGTATGATGGCTCGTTCGTCATTCATTTTCTTGAGTAATGCATTTGCATGGTTCGTTCCATCTTTTCGTATGGCTTTGTGTACATGCTGCGTTGCGCGCATGGGTTATGTATTTCATTTCTTCGATTGAATTTTCAAGGACTATATTCTTGTTTTCTACGTAGTTCATCAATTTTGCTTGGTGCTTCTTTTTCTCTGCTGTTTTCGGAGATGACATGCCTGTAAATGTTGCATAACTAGGACATCATTATGGCTTTTCATTACAAGAGCACTTTAGAAACAATTTCTGTGTTTGTTGGCCACCTTCTAGACATGAATTCCTTTCCGTTATCCCTTCCTTCTTTGGTTTTTTAAACCTTTGGAAAATTATCATTTTGACCCCGTCTTTGAAGTCCCACACTTGTACCTCCTCTCTCAACTGCACCAATATTGAAATGAAAAAGCATAAAGTACGAACAAATAGGTGGTCTTCCAGAATTTTTAAAACAGAAGTTTTCCCCTCCCTCCCCTATTTGACCAGCCATTTTCTCGTTTCCTTCTGTGTGTGTGTGTGTCCCAAATTACACCTCCACCACATCATCCATCAAACTGTAGATGTACTATGTAAGATTTCTTCATCATTGATGACCCAATGCCACCACTAGGTTTTGCAACAGCGGTCGCATCCATTTCCACTTGCCATATCACTCCACTGCTCCTCTCTTTTCTTTTTTCTTTTTTTGCTTTGTACAGTTCTAATAACAAACCCACTGGCACGGGTAGTTTTCTGGGTTCTTATATTTGTGGGAAAAATTGCTTTACCCCCCGATCTAAAAACGCTTCAATTAGCTGATCTCATCTTCAAGCGATGAGAGTGGAAATTCTTCACTCACTTTCCCCATTAATCGCACTAACTTTCAGAACATTTTACTTTAGGCTCTATATAATGAGGAAAGACGGCTTCCTTACTTTTGAGTAGCCTCTGATCTTTGTTTGAATTTTAATTTACAGGAAGAGGCTTTTCCAGATGATAAATGATGTCCCAACTGTGTTCGAAGTGGTGACAGGAAATGCTAAGCCGCCTAAAGACCAATCTGGTGCTCAGACCAATGGTAGCAAAAGCAAATCAAGTGGGAAGATGGTAAGAAAGTGCAACCATGCATTTTACAAGTACTTTTATTCTGGTTGTTTGCTGCCTCAACGTGTAAAATTCTCCTTTTTCTTTTTGGTTGTCCGTTTTGCATTGAACAGACTCAGCCTAAAGGAGTAAAAATGATGGCTCCTCCTAAACATGAGGATGGGAGTGGGGCGGAGGAAGAAGAAGAAGAAGAGGATGAACAGGGAGCGACTTGTGGCGCTTGCGGGGAAAACTATGCCAATGATGAGTTTTGGATTTGCTGCGATGTGTGCGAGAGATGGTTCCATGGCAAATGCGTTAAGATTACACCGGCAAAAGCTGAGCATATCAAGCAGTACAAGTGCCCTAGTTGCAGTAACAAAAGAGCTAGAGTTTGACAATATGAATTGAGCAAAAGCTCCAAGTTTAGAACATATCTTCACCATCTTAAAGAGAAACAAGGAAAGACAATGAGTTCATGTTGGATTGTTAGTGAACCAGAATCTTTATGGGATTCAAATGTTTGCTACTTGTTTACCTTTACTTGTTCATCTAACTTTTTTAGTGAATTGTTGTTTCTAGAGTTACTGGCAAGAGTATTTCCGAAGTTGGTTCACTTGTTCGTAGATTTTTTTTTCCCCTTGTTCAAGATTCGTATGCATTTTCACGTCTGTTTCTATATGATGCTTGTTAGTGTTTGTGTTGTACAGGGATGCTACAGCTGTTTGTCATTTTACATGACGGAAAGTGTGTTGTTACGGTAATGCTGTTCTTAAAATTTCTTAAGAGTATACAATGTTATGAAACCTAGTTACGTCTTCTCCCTTGTCGAAAAACATAGTGGAATTTTGTGTGAATCGTGGATGTGATTTCCTTTGTGTGGTTTGCTTGATTCTTTCATCATGCTAGTGATTGTGTAGGTTTGGTCTATGCCTAATGAAGGAAGCCCATTAGGGAAGTTGGTTTTGCATCCAATTTTCTTTCCATTTGACCAATCATTATAGTTAACTGAGAATTGATTTCTTCGGAGCGGGGCTCTGTCATCACTACACCTTGTAGTGAGTAAATATCGGTCATCCCAAGTGTTTTGGACGGTCCGGATCTTAAATAAATTGTTTGCGCGAACAGTTTATTTAAGACGCAAACAATTTATTTAAGATCCGGACCGTCCATATGGCCAAGATTCTCACTACAGGCTCCCCCGCTCCTGATTTCTTTTGCTTATTGGAAGGGTAGAGGAAAGTGTTATGTACGTGCTTTATCTGGTTCTTTAATGTCTTTAAGGAGCATAATTTAATGGATGGCTGTTTGATTGTCTTTCCGTAGGATAGGAAGTGTTTACAGCAGAGCATAGTCTTCAATGGAAGGGCTTTTGTATGAATATTTCCAGCCTAAGAGGGGATTATGAATCCATAAGCATATCTCGTATGCTATCCCGTTTCTTGAGGCTTTCTGTTGGATAAGCATTATCAGATTTATTTGTTAACTCTGCCATATTCCTGGAATTTAGTTATCCTCTGCTTATTGGGATCCTTCTAGGTCAGAAATCTATTCCATCGTTAACTTTACAACCAAGTGTATGTAGGGCACCCCTGTAAGACGGCATGTGGATTGTCGGATGAGTTTTCAACGGTCCTGATTATATCTCGGCACTTTGTAGATCCGAGCCGTTCATTGGCAATATAAAATCCGAGCCGTTATTTACCGAGACCAACGGCTTGCATGCGACATGCTAGGGCACCCCTGGATTCCCACCCGCTTACCGCCCAGACCTCCAAACACTGCCTTTGTCACTGCCTCTGGCGGACCGAGGTGGTGCGGGAGGGGCCACGACACTCCAACACAATACATCTAGGTGTACGGTCTACCTAAATTCACGTGGTTAATAGTTTGGCGCGAGTGATATGCCTTTCTTTTTTGCAAGTTCATTTTGATGATTGGATTGGTGTTCTTTTTCGATATTCGAAATGGAACTATTATATATTACGAAATCAAAAACAGCTTTTCAAAATTTTTCAAAAAAAATACATAAAGCAGAAAAACGTTCCTCATTTATTGAATTCGAGAATAATTGTACCACCTAGCTAAAAGACGACACTAAATCCAGAAACATAAATTCTAACCTAACCTATTATTGAAAAGATCTTCTATGAAGAAACCTAAAAAAAAAAAACTAAAAAAGGGGGAAAACAAAAAACAAAAAAATCCTACACAGTTTTAAAAAACTAACTGCATGTATCTCTAGGTAAACTGCGCGGGACATAACGACCACCGGGACACTGATCACCCAGTTGTTGAAAAATACCGCAACAATGCGCCTTGTCAAAGTCATTAACATAAAAATCCGCAATGCAAACGGCCGCCTCGGCGAAAAGTTGACCGCATTGGATTGGATTGAAGTTGTATCCGTTAGATGGCGGCGGGGGGTTTTGACGGGCCGGTGGCGGCTTCTGGCTGGCCGGAGGTGGCGGATTGTGATCATTGAGTGGCGGCGGATACGGTCCGTCCGGAGACCACACCCAGTAATCATCTAGTGATGCGGATGGAAGCTGGGGCTTGGGTACCTCATGACCAGTGGCTAAGACATTGGTCATGGACATACCAATGTAAAGAAACAGAAACACAACGATAGTACTTGAGCCTTTCTTCATCATCATCACTCGAATAAGTCTCTCTCTCATGAAAGGTTGAGGTTAACTTTTATAGGTTTCAGAGGAGGTAAATGGATAACTACTAAAGAATTTTGGATGGGAATTTGATGTCGTACAGAGTCCCATTTCGGTGCCGGGTGGGTGCCACGCCGTTTGTCCGTATTTTGGACGGCTCAGATTTGTTGGTGTATACTCACCCCCAATATTTACAAAACAATTACCGAACAACCCCAATACATCTAAGCCGTTCAAAATACGGATGGACGGCTCGGATGGGTTGACGGCACCAGAATTTTTTTTGGAATCCCAAGGGGCTAGGACTATCCTTGATACAAGCACAAGCATATCTCGTATCATGGTATTCCATTTCTTGATTAGGGAGGCATTAATTCTGTTGGATAAGCATTATCAGATTTACTAGTAACTCAGGCCATATTTCCTGGAATTTAGTTATCCTCTGCTTATGGGATTCTTTCTAGTTCAGAAATCTTTTCCATCATAACTCTACAACCAAGTGCGTGTCGGGTACATGTATTCCATGGTTAAATATCCCATTTCTCCTTCCCCCTTACCGGACCTCCAAACGCGGCCTCTATTTGGTCCGCCTCTCTGGCGGACCGAAGAGGTGTGGGAGGGGCCACGACACTCCAAAAGAATACATCTAGGTCTACAGTGCACCCAAATTGCGCGGTTACAACCGAGGGAAAAATAAAAAACAAATGAGGAAAAATTCACATGGTTAAACTATAGCTCTTTTTGCAGGTTCATTTCGATGATTGGATCGGTTTTCTTTTTCGATATTAAAAATGGAAATATTATGAAATCAAAAAAACAGATAACTTTTGGAAAATAAAGAGCAGTTCTAATGACAGCCCAGTAAACTGATTTTATTTGAATTTTTCCTAATAAAAACGCGGAAAAGCAATCTTGATTATTATTGAAACTCTTGAATAACTCTACCACCTAGCTAGCTAAAAGATGACATCAAATCCAGAGACTCAAATCCTAACCTAACTTATTGAAAAGATCTCATCAAGATCAAGCTGTAATGAAACCTCATAAGAAAAAAAGACAAAAAAAAAAAACAGGAAAAAGAAATCCTATACACAGTTTTAACCACTACATGCATTTGTAGGCAAACCGTAGGCGACAGAACTACCCCCAGGACACTGATTCAGCTGTTGGAAAGTACTGCAACAATGCTCCTTGTCGAATTCATTAATATAAAATTTGCCAACGCAATCGGCCCCGTCGGCGAACAATCCAGCGCATTGGAGTGGATTGAAGTTGTACCCGTCAGATGGCGGCGGGTTTTGACCGGCCGATGGCGGCTTCTGACTGGCTGGTGGTGGTAGTGATGGCGGCTTCTGACTGGCCGGTGGGGACGGAGTCGGTTGCTCCTTCTGATTGGGTGGCTGCTGATAATATGGTGTTGGACCTCCTGGTCCGTATGACCACCAAAACCAATAATCATCGAGTGATTTGGACTTGGGTACCTCGTTATGGTCAGTGGCCAAGGCATTGGTCATGCACATGCCAATGAAAACAAACAGAAAGACTCTGATAGTACTTGAACCTTTCATCATCTTCTTCACTCAAATCTCTCTCTCTCTCTCTCTGTGTAATTGAAGTTGAGGTGAGAGATTAATGAATGGTTGTGATTACCTTTTATAGGGTTTAAGATCGAGGAGGTAAATGGATGATTACTGAAGATTTGAAAATGGGATTTTGTTTGTTAGTTTCTGATAGTGTTTGACCTGATCATAGATTCAAATGAATAACAAACTCAAATTTGAATTGAAGGACGCAACAATTAATCAGCTTTAGTTACAAATTTAAATGACATATTTAATTCCAAGATAAATTTAAAAATTGACATAAATTTTTCTTATCTTATCTTCCATTGACTTCGCGAAATCGTTGTGAATCAGTATAAACAGGACAAGAAAGTAGGGAAGCAGAAGTATTAAAAACAAATACTTCGAAAAAATTAAAAACAAGTATTAGAAATGCGTTGGGGTTATTAATTTTTAGAGAAAATATGGGAAAATCTATGGTAAACACTCCCATTAAAAAATTTTGTGGCCCCTTTCACGAATTTTGGTAGCTCGTTTTATTTTTGGGTGTATTGTACACGCCTTACGAATTTTGTGGCTTACTTTACGAATTTTTGTGGACCAAAATATGAAATTTTGGGGTTGTTGATTTACAGAATTTTTGTGGTTACTTTTACGAATTTTGTGGTGGTGGTATTATTTTTTTTGTCAAAAATAATGGCACAGAAATTGATTTGGGTCTCTAGGCCTGCCCTTCCCTGATGCCTTTCTGCTTTGATTTGGGGGCATGGTTCTGTAGCCAAACGTCCATGTAGCTCCTTGCTTCTTGGAGGTTTAGGGGGTCCATTGTTTTAGTGATATTTTGAGAGCAGCCACTTTGTATATATTGCCAAAGGTTATGACCGTCTCCGATCATTCCCGCTCATACCCCCAATGATTGGGGACTAGAAGAGTTCTGTTACTATGGTTGTAAAAAATGATGGCACATGGCCAGAAAAGGCAGCTCAAATTTATGATTTTTTTGGTGGTGTTTACCAATTTTCGTGGTGGTGGCTATGAATTTTTCTTGTGTTGTTTATGAATTTTTATCGTTTGACATACAAATTTTATTTTGTGGTGTTTTAAAAATTTTTGTGGCTCAATTTACAAAAGGCATACGGTACACCTAAAACGGGGGTATTAACTTGAGACTTAGAAAACATATATCCAACGGCAACCTATGAAAAAATGCCACTTAAAGTTTTCAATAATTAGCATCTACTAATTCTTTTTGACCCTCGTTACTGTCTTAGCTCATCTGATTACAATGCCTACTATAAGAAAAAAGATGAATTTCCTATCCGGTATGGCGCCAATTCAAACTTTGGTGTAATGTACCTGATACTGAACATAACATGATACAAATTTAGAGCCTCAAAATTTCTTTAGCGCTGCTTAGATGTGGATTGTTGCTTTGTTTTTCTCTGATAAGGGTTCATGGATATTTGTTTTCAGAAGAAAATTTTGAAGTAACTCATTGGTTGACATGACTCTGCTTTTCTTAGCAACTTCTAGTACTCCTTCCATTTTCTTGATTGTCTGTCTACAGACTCGATGATGAATCACCAACCTCACTTTCCTCTCTCTTTCTTCTATTTATTGACATATATAAAAAAATTAAAAGTGCATTGATATATACCTGTGTATTGAAGTTTTAACTCTTTTGGCATCATGCGTTTAATAGTATCCAACGCCTGGTGAGGTTAGCAGGATCGTTTTAGGAATACAAGTAGGAAAAAGGTAATCAAAATACAAATGCGCGGGTTCATGTTCAATCCGAAAAGGCTTTGTTGCCGGTTGTTTGAGAGTCAAGATCCTTGATGATCCCTCATATCGTCTCTTATTGGATTCAAAACAAGAAAATCAAGGTCCTATTTCAGGATCCAAAACGTTCATGTAGTAGTTCTTGATGAGTTTGACGTCCATCACAACAAAATAAATCTATCGGAGATCGATAAAACTTGGTCTAATTATTTTTCGACTGACGAGAGAAAAAAACCAATGTCTATTCATCAACAAGAAAAAGATTAGTGTCTGACTGTCTATTTTTCATATGAGAAATATGATTCATTCAAAATGGATATAGATGTCTAATGAACTTGATTTTCTCCTATTGAATTGTTTGGGCCTGTACGGGCTGCACCCAACGATATCTGCAGAAAACAGTATTGGGCTGGGCTGCATTTCTCCTCTTTTTCTACCTTTCTCAGACCCGCCGCGTCCGATTAAGACTTCAATTTTGGTCGAAATGCCCGGTACAAGTTTTCTAACAATGCTATGGGTACACCATGCATGCCCACCAAACTGACTCTTACACGGAAGAGCTTAACTCTTACACAGAAGAGTCTAACTTGGTGTGCATTAGGTGTTCGTAAATGGTGTACCCATCGCGTTTTCCCAAGTTCTCCCCTTACTAATTTTTTTTTCACATTTGCTTCTATGCTGGTTGATTTTGGGTTGAATTGATGGATATAGGGTTTTGGGGGTTTGGTTGATCGATTCACGTGGATCCATCTCTGGTTTGGAAGCAAATAGGAACTTTCAAAGAACCATTTATCGTGCATGAAGACGAATTTTGTTGCAGAAACAATTGGAGGGCAGGGGCAGCCCCTGGAGAAGTTGCAGATTTGGCATGGATGAACTTTCAAAGAACCATTTATTTTCTTCCCAACAGACTTCTTTAGCTACTCATAACTTGCTTCACTTCTCATTTTATAATACTCAGTCCAATTGGTTCAGTAGTGACATTGACTTGGTATCTTTGCTTTGAAATGACTAGTCTTGGTTGATGCTATTCAGTAATATACTCTAAAGTGTTTTATTTCCCATATTGACCGCGATTAAAAGAAGCAAGGAGTTGGGTCGGTGTTATTGTTCTTTCGAAGACTGCTTCTTAGACAGCATAGCGTCCCTTGAGTTCCTTGATTTTTGGAGGTATAAAGGACTTACTATTTCGGCAGTAAAACATGATGAGAGCAGCCACTTTCTGTATATATTGCCAAAGGTTAGGCCTGTCTCTAGTACTCCCCGCCCATACTCCATATTGGAGATTACATGCGTATTTTTTTTATTACATTATACTGCTTTTGAAGGTTGTGTCTTGACAAACGTCCGATGATTTCCAAATGCAGGAGGACCTCTGGACATGCAATTTTACCTCTCTTAAACAACATGAGGTTTGGAGTATTTTGAAGAAGAATTTGGTGCTAGACATGAAGAGGGATCCAAGAAGAGAACCTACGGAAGGGAAAAGGACCATTGAGGTACAAGGTGGAAGGGTGATGGCAGCACTTAATCAAAAGTCACTGATGTAGCAGGCATTGAATTACAAAACTAATTTGATTGGTAAAATCCTCATTATTTCCTTACTTGACTTGACTTCGTAATGTGAAATCAAGAAAATTTGTTACTATATTTGAGAAGAAAAGATTGAAGGCCGCAGACAGGTTATTTCAACTCCTCTAGAACTTTGAAATATGCTCCTCTAGAACTTTGATAAACAAAATGAAAACAATAAGTTGGACAATTTTGTAAGGGAGCCTTTACTGTCTTACCTCATCTTCAAACTACTTTGCTTATGTGAAAATCTACCTATAATACCTTATATAGTGAACATAGCCCTGTTTTTCTTAAAAGAGTTCATGCATTTTTTGTTTTCCGAAGAAAACAGGAAGTCTATGTGAAAAAAATGAGAAATTAAAAGGAAGCTTACTCATTGGTCGACTTCTGTTTACTTCTGTGACCTTGTTGTGAACTCCTGCCTTGTGTGAGAGTTTCACAGCCGCACTCTTTATTTGCGGCCGTAACTGTAATAAATTTACATTCTTTGTTATGGCACTTAGAGGAATATTACCCTCCTAATATACCATCAGTTGTTCTATAAATCATGTTTTCGCCGCTTAAACAAAAATGGGCTTGTAGTACAAGTGACATCTTCTATATATACCGCTAGTGTCTTAACTTACACATATCGTTGATATCTGGTCTTGGGCTACTTTATATCTCTCGAGTTCTTTCAATGGCTCTCATAAGATCCCTAGAAGCCTCTTCTTCAACTTCACCTTGTAGTTATCATGTGTTTTTGAGCTTCCGAGGGGAAGACACTCGTAAGACTTTCACTGACCACCTCTACACAGCCTTGGACTATGCCGGGTTTCGCACCTTTAGAGATGATGATGGGATTGAAAGAGGGGAGAACATCAAGTCAGAACTGCAAAAAGCAATTCAGGAGTCGAGGATATCAATAGTTGTCTTGTCAAAGAACTATGCATCATCAAGTTGGTGCCTTGATGAGCTTTTGATGATCCTCAATTATTTGATAGTTTTGCATGAAACTTTACAAGTTCTGTGATTGGTCTAGACGAGAAGAATTGTAAAAATACAAAAAATTATGACCAAAACTCGAATAATGACAAAATCCAAAAAGTGCAAAATTAATGTAGGAAAAGTCGCAAATAAAATTAAGGGGAATGAGGACTAAGATAGGAGAGAGGGAAGGGAGAGACTAGGGACAAGTGGCTTTGAATAAATTTTGAATAGTACCCAATTCCTTCGTATTTATGTGAATGACACACCAATCTCACCTACTCTTTCTTCGTACCAAGTCAACGCGCCATTGGTATCTATTGAAGGTGCCCACTTTTCTGCCCGAACCCGTCTAGTTTAACAAATTTAAAGAAACTGAACACATAAATCATACTTCCTCCGTTTCGATTTAAAGAAATTACGTGTAATTTTCAAACTCAAAAATAATTTACTTACAAAAATAAATTTTTAATCAATATGAATCTTGTTTGATGGTAAATCTCATTGAGGATTTTAATAAGGTGAAAAAAAATTCAAAAATTATTTTGTAAACACATTATTTTTTAGTTTCGTAGTGGATTATTAAATTGAAATGGATGGAGTAGTAATTAGTAAATATCTTCATCAATTTTTTTTTGATAACTGGATGTCCGGACTAGTTTGCTTGCACCTCGACTAATTCCGGAGTCCCAAAAGTAATGATCGGGTATAATCTCTAGTGGCCTCAAGTATACTAAAAATCCTCCTTTGAATCCAACCAAATACTAAAAATTTAATTCGAGCCGTTCCCAAATGTATAAATCAATTAGTAGAGCATATCTATTAAAAAGCATGTCAATCGGACATCAATAACTCTGTGATCGGAGAACGTTATTCTTGGTAAAATGAAAGACAAATTTTAATTTGGAAACTTACCTTCATAAAAAATTATAATGGACCATGAGGTTCCCATGATCCAATCGACATGAATTTTGGTAAGGATGTAGTACTCGTCTTCGAATTTGAAATGCTCTTTCCGATAAGTATGTGCGGATTGAAAAATCAAGAGGAAAAAAAGAAGCCAAGCATTTTGTCAATAGTGGCTGGCTACTGTCTACCCAAGACACGTTTAAATACGTGACTCTACGCATCTCCTATACATATAAGTCTGGTGCATTGATACAGACTCCATGTAATAGAGTAAGAATAACGAATGACAAAAAAAAAAATATGTTTGTCATTACACAAATATGATAATTTGTCGGTCGTTCGGGGATTTGGGGAGCCTGTAGTGCCGTAGTCCCCAGATCTGACCATCCATTTTTACAATCGATGGTTCAGATTCGCGAATCTATTCCTAACGCTAAGAGTAGTAACAAATATATATAAACCATTAAAAAATGAATATCCCACATACCTATTATAATTATAATTTCTCAGCAGCTTCATCATTTGCTTTTCCCTACCCCACCTCCAGCCCTTTGCTTTTCTATATTGTCGGTGTGGTTGAAAATTCTTGATCAAATTACTCCCTCCGTCCCATTTTCATAGTACAGTATTCCTTTTTGGGACGTCCCAAAATGTTAGTCCACTTTCCAAAATAAGCAATAGAAAGTTAATAACGTTACATTATTACTCTTTTGTTTGAATTAAAGTACTACTACTTCATAAATCAAATCACCTTTTCAAAGGGCATAAGTGAAAAATTGAATACTTTTTGGTGTAATCATTGTGTCCCCTTATAAAGTTGGAATCCCCAAGTGGGATTATGAAAATGGGACGGAGGGGAGTAAATTATAGGATAGAGAAAAAGGGGTAGAGTAGGGTGAGAGTTTTTTTTTTTTTTCGATAAGTGAAGTAGGGTGAGAGTTGCTCTGGCTTTCAATAAACTTACTTGATTGATTAAGAATCCGGCCGATGTCTATAATGAAATCCTCCCAAGAAGCCTCTTCTTCCACTTGTCGATTTACTTATCAGGTGTTCTTGAGCTTCAGAGGCGAAGACACTCGCAAGGATTTTACTGATCACCTCTATACAGCTTTGGACCATGCAGGATTTCGCACCTTCAGAGATGATGATGGATTAGAAAGAGGAGAAGACATCAAGTCTGAACTGAAGAAAGCAATCCGAGAGTCGAGGATGTCTATAATTGTCTTCTCAAAGAACTATGCATCGTCGACTTGGTGCCTCGACGAGCTTGTGATGATCCTCAAACGTAGGACTTGTGGGCATACAGTTCTACCTGTCTTCTATGATGTGGATCCATCTGAAGTGCGGAAGCGAAACGGCAGTTTTGAAGAAGCATTTGCAAGGCATGAAGAGAAACTCAAAACAGAAACAGGAGAAGGAAAACAGGAATTGAAGGACAAGGTGGGAGCATGGAGGGCTGCACTCAAAGAAGTTGCAAATCTGTCCGGGATGAATTTAAAAAATGAAGCCGATGGGTAATTTCCTCGTCGCTCCCCTGTTTAGTTAGGCATAACTTGCATTACTTTTCATTTCATACTTTTTAATTACTTCTGGACTCACAATAACATTCTGTTTTTTTTTTTTTTTGTTAGTTATAGGGTGGAGTTGTAATTTCTTGGTCGGTGTTTTTTAATTTTTTAAACATGGTTCGTGTAATTCACTTATGTGTTCTTATTGTGTTTTGTTTTCCATGTGCGTCAAAATTGTCTAGACACGAGGCAAGGTTTATCCAAAAAATTATAAAAGTGGTTGGAGACAAAGTAAGTCGGGCAACCTTGGACATTGCCCCCCACTTTGTTGGAATAGAGTCACAAGTCGAAAAGATTCAGCTTTGGTTAGAAGATGAGTCGACTAATGTTGGCATAGTTGCAATTTGTGGAATGGGTGGCATAGGCAAGACAACCATCGCAAAATTTCTGTATAATGTCAACTTCTCAAGATTTGAAGCCAGCAGTTTTCTTGAAAATGTAAGAGACAATTCACAAGGACAAGATGGTTTACTTCGTTTGCAAAGACGACTTCTTTCAGACATTTCGAAGACAAGAAAAGTAAAACCAAATAGTGTTGCTGAAGGAACATTTGAGATTAAAGACGCCCTACATCGCAAAAGAGTTTTTCTAGTTCTTGATGATGTGGATAAACGTGACCAATTAGATGCAATACTTGGAATGCAAGATTGGCTTTTTCCAGGGAGTAAAATCATCGTAACCACAAGGCGTGAGCGGTTACTAAGGGCTAATGAATTCTCTAAGGTGCATAGGCTTGAAAATCTGGGTGACAAGGAATCCTTAGAGCTCTTTAGTTGGCATGCGTTCGGAAAATGTTGTCCCAACAATGATTATGAAGAGGTCTCAAAAAGAGTGGCAGGCTACTGTGGAGGGCTTCCATTAGCACTTAAAGTTCTAGGCTCTTCCTTATCAGGGAAATCCTTAAATGTATGGAAAATTCAATTAGACAATTTGGAAACATTTCCCATAGGTGAAATCCTTGAAATACTCAGAATAAGCTATGATTCTTTGCAAGACGAGCAAGACAAAAATCTATTCGTCTATCTTGCTTGTTTTTTTGTTGGAAGCGATAAGAATTATGCAGTTACGATCTTAGACGGATGTGAATTTTGCACGGATGTTGGGATTGAAAACCTCGTGGATAGATGCCTGATATCGATTGATGGAAGTAATACGGTAGTGATGCATGATTTGATTCAAGAATTGGCAAGAGAAATTGTTCGCCAAGAGTCACCCAAGGAACCAGGCGAACGTAGAATCCTCTGGAATCATAAGGATGCCTATAATGTTTTGAGACACGACACTGTAAGATTTCAATTTTCTTTTCATGTATTTTTTTCATATGGATTTTATAGAGATGTTGTTTACTAATTAGTCTTCCCACCACACTTCGTCCTGTTTCTCTTTTTTTGTTATGTCAGGGCACAAGCAAAGTAGAGGGCTTAAACTCAATTTGTGTTTGTTGAAGGAAGATAAGTATGCAAGTACAAGCTTGAGCTTTTCCCGTAATAGAAAAGGTTTCAGCATCTTCTCCTCTTGGCTCGAAGCCAGTTGTCCAGAACCTTTAAATCAAGTAGTTTTGGAGGCTGATGCATTGAGAAGGATGCACAACTTAAAAATTCTGCAGCTCAATCGTGTATATATTAGTGGACCCTACAAAATGCTTCCAAAAAGATTAAGATGGCTGTGCTGGCGTGAATATCCGTTTAAGTCCATACCTAGTGATTTCCCTTTCGAGAGCCTTGTTGTTCTTGAAATGCTTTATAGCAGCTTAAAATATGTATGGGAAGGAAGCAAGGTATGCTGCTTTTTTTTTTCCCCTTTCATATTTTATTGGAAACTGAATTAATGGCTGACAACCACTTTTCTTTACTTCTTCTTTTGCAGTTTCTAGAGTGTTTAAAGATCCTCAATCTAAGTCATTCCCCTTACCTTGCCAAAACTCCGGACTTTTCCCAAATGCCCAATCTCGAGAGTCTGTTGCTTGTAAATTGCACAAGTTTGATTGAGCTTCATGAATCCATTGGATGCCTCAAGAAACTTGTTTTGTTAAATCTGAGAGATTGTAAAAATCTAAGGAAGCTTCCCAGAAGCATCGGTATGCTAAAACATTTGGCAACGCTTATCATTTCTGGTTGCTCAAATCTCGAGGAATTTCCAACAAACATGGGAAATATGGATTCTCTAAATATCTTCGAGGCAGATGGAATTGCCTGGAATCAACCTCCCTCTATTAATGGGGAGGTGAACGCAGTGCGATCTTTCTGTTGGCATTGGCTGTTGAAGCCAAGAAAAAGTCCAGAAATTCCTTTACCACGGCCTTTGGTAGAACATGCGGCACCACTGGCCATGTCGCCCTTCCACTTCGGCTACAACGAATATCGACATTTGGTAAGTAGGATGGAGGGGTTGAGAGCTCAAAATGAGGACTTGCGCGCCGGTCAGGATTTCTATTACAGGCAGATGGTGGACATGCGAGCGGAGGCTCACCGACAGGATTATGAGTACCGGGGCTTCTTCCATCAACTTTTGCAACTTCCACCGTTGCCACCCTACCAAGCCCCGGTCTACCCTCAATACCCCGGTGCCTCTGCTTCACATGCAGGTGAGGACGATGACAATGAGCGACTTGGTGGTTGTTTTGGTAAGCTCCATAAGCCGAGCTCCTTTTTTTGGTTGGCACGTTCATGACTAAAATCCACATTCGCTTGTATTCCCATTTTTATCAAGTTGTACGCTTGATTGTTCAATTATTTTTATTTTTTAGAGCGTTTGTATTAGGGTGTGGAAAGGAATTTCATAAATGTATTTTTAGTTTTTCACATGAGTGTGTTAGTTGTTAGTCAAGACTTTTTGAAGCCAAAGAATTAATATTGCTCCAGCAAAATGGGCCTTCATACTTAGCAACTATTAAAGCAGGCATTTTTAAACAGCAGTACCAACATATTGTGGGGCCTATATATATCAAGTTTTTAGGTAAAAAACAGTACTGCCGTGAAAAGAATTTTAGCACATATATTTCTATCTCTCTTCGCTTTTGGTGTCTAGGGTTTCGTACACCTCGAAGAAATATAAAGATCACATGATTCATTGACTCAAGTAATCATCTTCGAGGGAGTTTCTCGCATCAACAAGATTTTTCTCAAAGTAAAGTCCTTTCGTGGAGTTCGGAAGACAAGCGGTCTAGAGGCTTGAGGATTCAAGATTCGGCGATCATGCAGAGGTGTGATTAACGTGGATTCGACAAGTAGGTCTTAGGCGTCATGGTGAGGATATACGGATATTGAGTAAGATCTCTTGTATTCACACAATGATTTTAGTGCATGATTCCTTCCCGTGGATTTTTCCCGTTTAGGGTTTTCCACGTAAATCTTGTGTCGTGTGCGATTGCTAGTTTGTGCGATTGGATTTTCATTGTTGAAAGTTAATTTAATTTAGTGAAACGATTAAGGAATTTCATTTGGTATCAGAGCAGGTCGCTCTATTTAGTTGAGTGCTTAAAATTCAGTACATATCAAACAGTTTATCAGCTTAACAATTTCATCATTCACTTTTCAGTACTTAATTTTCAGTTATCAGCTTATCAAACAGCCCCCTCAATAGTGTAACTTTTTGGTTTGGTGCTTGTATAAGTAGATCACTGATATACTTGGAGCATTGAGCATCCGCCTCTGAGGTTCTTGTACAAGAATTTATGAGTAAACTCTTTGTCAATTGGATGTGGAGAAAATCTTCCAGGAACAACATCCCCATCAGGATGGATCTGTTGAGATATTTCTTCTTTGCTGGGTGATTGCCCCCTTCTCTTCTGCATCTTCTGATAGATTGCAGTGCCCAAGTCTTTAGCGTAGCAAGGAACCAGGTGAACGTAGAATCCTCTGGAATCATATGGATGCCTTTAATGTTTTGAGACATGACACTATAAGATTTAAATTTGCTCTTCATGAATTTTTTTTTCTCTTACAGATTTTTCTAGCGATGTTTTTTACTAATTAGTCTTCCCACCACACGTCGTCCTGTTTCTCATTTTTTGTTGTGTCAGGGCACAAGCAAAGTAGAAGGGCTTAAACTCGATTTGTGTTTGTTGAAGGAAGATAAGTATGCAAGTACAAGCTTGGGCTTTTCCCGTACGTAAAAGAAAAGGTTTCAGCATCTTCTCCTCTCGGCTCGAAGCCACTTGTCCAGAAACTTCAAATCAAGTAGTTTTGATGGCTGATGCATTTAGAAGGATGCACAAACTAAAAATTCTGCAGCTCAATCACGTAAATATTAGTGGACCCTACAAAATTCTTCCAAAAGGATTGAGATGGTTGTGCTGGCGTGAATGTCCATTTAAGTTCATACCTAATGATTTCCCTTTGGAGAGCCTTGATGCTTCATAGCAGCTTAAAATATGCATGGAAAGGAACCAAGGTATCTTACTCTTTTTTTCTCCTTTCAAATTTCATTGGAAACTGAATTAACAGCTGACCACCACTTCTTTTTGATGACTTCTTTTGCAGTTTATGAAGTTTTTAAAGATCCTCAATCTAAGCCATTCACCTTACCTTGCCAAAACTCCCGACTTTTCCCAAATGCCCAATCTCGAGAGTCTGTTGAGCTTCCTAGAAGCATCAGTATGCTAAAACGTTTGGAGACGCTTGTCATCTCTGGTTGCTCAAATCTCATGGATTCTCTAACTGTACTCGAGGCAGATGGAATTGTCTGGAATCAATCTCCCTCTACCAGTGGGGAGGTGAGCACAATGCAATCTTTCATCTGGCGGCTGTTGAGCCAAGAAAAAGTCCAGAAATTTCATGGGGCTTTTTACCACGGTCCTTGGTAGAACTAAGTCTTGCTCGCTGTAATCTTTCAGACGATACTTTCTCCGGTGATCTTGGCAACCTATGCTCGTTGAAGAGAATAGATCTGAGTTTTAATCCAATTTCCAGCCTCCCCGATTTCATCAGAGGTCTTACTGGGCTCGACATACTTCACATACAAGAATGTTCGAGGCTCCGGAAACTCAACGGGCTCCTAAAGCAAACCAACGTAACTTTTGGAGGTAATAGAATGCTGGAGGAAAGAATGGTTCAAAGCTTTCACTGTCCAAAAACTATTTGTTATTTGGATATACCCAACCATGTAGGTAAGATCATTGGCATATACAAATTAGAACCCATAGGAAATGTTCCTGCTGAGATTACTAAAAGTTTGGGGTTGTCGAACTTGCGATCCATGGAAGGCGCAACTGTAATGCTAACAGGACCGTTTCACATGTACCAACACAAGGTTTCCATCCAGGTACTCTCTCTCTCTCTCTCTCTCTCTCTCTCTCTCTCTCTCTCTCTCTCTCTCTCTCTCTCTCTCTCTCTCTCTCTCTCTCTGCTTTACTTTACTTTTCTTTCTGTGGTACAGGGATGTCATGGGACACATATATTCGACACATATGTTCCTGGAAGCAAGGTTCCACAATGGTTCCAGTTTAACAATCTAGGATCCTCGGTGTGTTTTACTGTGCCTTCATAGCTTAACTCCCGAGTACGAGGCTTGAGTATTTGTTCCGTGTATAACTTGTGTTGTGCTCCACCTTATTATGATTTCAATAAGAACCAGCATATTGTCGTAAGGAATAGAACAAAGGGTTTGATTTGGAGCTATTGCCCGCATTTCTTCGGAGGTGGAGAAGCGGGAGAGGAGGATATGATGTGGTTAAGTTACTGGAAGTTTGGAAAACATTTATTGGAAGCTGGTGATAAACTCAATGTGTTAGTGTTTGGAGGGAATTTTATGCAATATGAGGAGGTTGTTGATGGAAGGTATAGGCAGTTGGAGAAGCTGGGATGGGTGCCAGTAAAGGAGGTTGGAGTCCGGCTGCTATACAATGAAGAACAAGAAGAGATGAGTTCCCCATCAGACTGTGAAGACAATGTATCCCACCAAATCCATCCATTTGGAAATATCATCCGAGATTATGTTTCTGCACATCAGCCGAGCACAAAATTGTACCGACTTGGTAGTTATTGCGAGGATATGTTCCCTCAATTTTGGAATATCCGTGCCTTTCCTTTTGACGGTGTCCGCAACGGCGACTATCGGAGTTTTCACCGGGAATGTTGGGCTTCAAAACTACTAATGCCAGATTCATATTATCGTTCTGATTCAGGCTTAGTCGAAGATCTTGGGTGGGTGCTACACTTTGTAACAATGATATTTACGAGTTTATCTCAACAATTAATTTAATTAATTGCTGCCAAGATTTCTAGTGTTTACTTGCTTTCCGATACTGCTTTCTGCAATTCAACCACAGAAAGGGACATGGTGATTCAAAAGCCAAATGATGTTCTTTGGCCACGTGGTTAAGTTTACGAAAAGTGTAAAATGTTGAATGAAATTGGAAAATGCTCAAAAAGACAAACAGGAAGGCGGCAGTAAAGTGTTTTTCTCAAAATTTGGTCATTCTTTGTTTAGCTTTCGGCTATTTTTTACTTTTAGATTCTTCTTGCAAAAATGAATGATTAATTCAAAAACAAAAACTAACATGAATCTTATTCAGAAAATACAAACAAAAGGACACCACAAATAATAAAGGGAAAGAAAATGATTGAGAAATTTGTGTTGGGAAAACATTATTCGAGTTTGAAATATCAATGGCTTGACCAAGGGAAATAGCCTGGGTTGATAACTTACACAATAGTTTCACATATAATCACAAAACCTCATACCAAAATAACCCTTGGAACAGATAAATGAAACTAACTTGGAGGGAGCCAGTTAAACAAAGACTCGGGAATGATGAGTAATTCTGTCAAACAACTGGCGTGCATACAATCAGAAATGGTGAGTATTTCTATCAGACAACGGCGTGCATTAAATTGCATCAAACAATTGGTGTGAACCTGCTTTATCCATCAAGATGTGGAGAGAGAGGAGGGGAGAAATTGTGCTTACTGTGCAAATATCGTTGGCAGTCTCAGATACCGGGTTCGTCTTGGACGAATGCAGAGAAGATGATAAGAAAATGGTTTGAAAGGCAGAGAAGAAGATGATGGAAGGAGAGGAGAGGGGGACGTGGGCTAAAAATTCAAAATCAAATACAAGTAAAGCGTTATGTAGAGCGGTATATATATAGCCTTATGTAGGAGGTGTTTACGGTTTAGCCGTTTAGTGGGGGACGTGATGTTTGGGCTCGAGGAAGGCCGTGATGTTTGGGGGAGGATGTGGGTCGTATACTAGGGGAAGAAGGGAGGGTATTTTGGAAAATGAAATGTAGACAAACGCTCACTCTTTTGATAGAATTATTATAGATAGATAGATACGAGTAGAAAATTAGGGATGTTCAAAAAAATCTGTGAACCGTGAATTCGGTCCAGATCGAACAGATCCGCACGTTTTGGATTTTAACCGTGGATTAATGCTCCGGACAAGGATTCAAAAAATAAAAAACCGTGACTTGCGGTCCAAACACGAATTTTGATTTTGAAACCGTGGATTAACCAATCCAGACCGTGAGATTTGTAATACATATAATTTTTTTTAAAAATAAATATATGTATAGATAAATAATTTTACCACTTTTATAAATATTGTCAATTTGATATTTTGTTATGAAAGGTTATACTATTATCTCCTATAAAATCTATGAGGTAAATATTATATAGAAGTCTTCTACTATATATACTCGTTAACTTGCAAAATTCTAAACCTAATCTCACTAATCCGTCTCCCTCCAGTCCAGTCGTCCTCGTCCTCCTCTCGCTCTCTCAAATACTTGGATCATGCACAGACAAAAACGCTTTTGGAGTATTGAACGAGCGGCCATATTGTATAATTTCATTTTCCAAAAACCGTGAAGGGTTTGTTTCAATGTTAGAGTTTGGGTTTTTGAATGAGTTGATGATTTTTATTTAGAGTAAGTTAAAAATTCGTGAACAAATCCGGAACCGATCCGTGACTCGCGGATTGGATAGGAACCGAACAGTGAGACTTTTGGATCGGACACGGATTCTATTTTAAAAAAACTGTGACTCGCGGATTAGGATTGGATTCATGTCAATCCGGACCGTAAACACCCCTATAGAAAATACGGCTTTGCTGCATAATTAAATCTTGGCCCTATATTTCCCTCATGCCTGAGCTGAGAATCTCATCCTGTGCCACTGGACTGCTTCATCAGGTTCGCTGCCCCTGAAGCTTTTGGCCGCTCGCCGCTCCTTTCTCCGGTCGTCGGTTTCCTTCCGCCACCGACCTACCCACCCACCCAGCCACCGCCAAGGTCTCTCTCTCTCTCTCTCCATATACATGGATATATGTATATTTATGTATATACAAAGACCCATACTCTACTCATTTTAGTGTTTTGATCTTGATTAAGAACTAGATTCCTGTATTGCATATTTATACTGTGTCTTTTGCATAATTAAATCTTGGCCCTATATTTCCCTCATGCCTGAGCTGAGAATCTCATCCTGTGCTACTGGACTGCTTCATCAGATTCGCTGCCCCTGAAGCTTTTGGCCGCTCGCCGCTCCTTTCTCCAGTCGCCGGTTTCCTTCCACCGCCGACCTACCCACCCACCCAGCCACCACCAAGGTCTCTCTCTCTAAATATACATGGATATATGTATATTTATGTATGTACAAAGACCCATACTCTACTCATTTTTGTGTTTTGATCTTGATTAAGAACTAGATTCCTGTATTGCATATTTATACTGTGTCTTTAGATTGATATATGTTTGATAAATTAGGACTTGTTTTTCCTGCTTTTATTGAATAAATTAGGCTGTTTTGAGGTATCTTGATTGCTTGAATTAGAGCTTGGCTTTGTTTCTGAAGACTAAAATTAGGGCCTGATTTCTTGTTTGCTTGATGATGAATGTTTTAACTCTCGTGTTTGATGGGGAATGTGTTTGATCTTGAATTTTTCTTTGAAGATATTGAAGTAAGTAGAGGATTTCTTGGTCCAGTTTATTATCGTGATTGAACCTTGCATTGTCATTTTGCACCTCATTGATACATCTATCTCGAGTGAACACGATCAGGATATGCATATATTATACCAAAAATATTTGCTTGTGCTAATTTGAGCATATCTTTTGTATCAAGAATGCATATCTGATACCGTACAAGCTTCTTAAGCTCAAGTACTCAAAGAAGCAGAAGCAGCTAAGTTCCAGAGGGACACGTGGTGCGTTCACTGTGAAACAAGGGAGGGAACTAGTTAGCAATTAGTTAGTCAGAGTTCAGTCAGCTAAAGGCAGTTTGGGGTAGGTTCTTAGTTGGGGGAATTGAGTGGGATTAGTAGTTTTGGGGGTTGTCAGAAGAGAGGTTATAAGAGGGCTAGAAATGGGGTGAGAAGGGCATTGTGAATTGATAGTCTGACTATAAGCTTTGGACGAGAGTGCCATTGCTAATATTGTAACTCCTTTTGTTAATCATCAATAAAATTCTTGTTCTTCCTTTCTTTTTTCTCCTTTTCCATCTAAGATCTTATCAATATCTTTTAGTAGCGAAATCTAACCGATACATATGCTTTTGCTGTTTTTGTTTTTTAGGGTTGATTACCAGTCATTTTCTTGAAATGAACCAAGAAATTGCGGGAATAAAGGGTGTGTGTTACCTTGTACTTGTTTCTTCTAAGAGAGATTCTTACCAGTGGGCTTTTTCATGTGTGGTTTTTGTAATCGATTTTTTGTATTGACATAAAGAAAATTCAAGAGAAAAAGTTCTAAAGTAAAGAAGATCAAATTCTAATCTTCTTCTTTTTTGTTTTCCAAAAAAGGAATTGGAGACTGTCCTCCTTTTTATGGATTCCTTATCTTGTTCAAAGTTATAGGTAAGCTGATGAGTTCAGTATGGAAATTGTCCAATTTCCTTAAGAACCAACCCTTGGAGATTTGACACTACATAACTAAGCGGTTACAAGCAGTAGGAAGTTTTAAACGCAGCATAGCCCCTCGTAATTAAGTAACCCATCCCTAACAGACAGTCATGCCGAGCCCCGCGGAGATCTGCTAAAGAGGGGATCTGCTTGAATTACAATTTATAAATCATCAAGATTTATTGGCTGTGTTTGGTTGAGAATTTTGAGAAGAATATTTTTGGAAATTTTTTTGAGATAGTGTTTGGATGAGTTTTTGGAAAAAGTAATAATTAGAGAGAGGTGTAATAATTGGAGAGAGATAGAGAGAG
>JAXBDA010004641.1:0-27912 GCA_036023075.1 Gaultheria prostrata | reverse complement strand
TATCAAAAACTGATCCGATCAAGCCCTTCCCGGTATTTTTTTTTAACGAATCCTCGCGTTGGACCTTAAAAACTCATTTTAAACACATCTAACGGTTCGGATCGTCAAAATTTGGTCCGGAAAGTGGGGTCCGGACGTTAAGCCCGTAAATAAGGGTTTGGATGGGAAGCTCTTCCATATATATATATATGAGCATGGAGGCAGATCGGGACAGATAGTACTATATCCACCTCCAAACCCCTTCTCCACCCCGCCCCAATCCTCAACAGGGCTTCGTTTTCATCCTCCATCCCCACTCCAAATGGAGAAACGGGGATCCCCACGGGGATTCGAGGATCCAAACAGTGGACTCATCTATCACTTCTTAAAAATTTCAGAGTGAGAAATCAAGAGTGAGAGAGAACTAGAAAAGAGAGAGAGAGAGGAGAGATCGAGCGTGGAAGGGGTTCGAGTGAGAGAGATGGAGAAGATTAACTGTGCGGCGGAAACAGTATACAGAGAGAGAGAAATGAGTATATACGCCAAAATGAAACCCTGATTTATTTTACGGTTGAGACCCATATGTTTAGAGAAAATTTATTGAGACCCTAAAGTTTCAAAACTCATGAATGACCCTTATGTTTCGGGGATTCGGGAACGGATCGGGGCGGGGATGGATCGGGGAACGGATTCGGGACAAATTCGGGGCGGGGACATGCCTTTCTCCACCCCATATCCAATCTCCAACAATTTAAAAAGAAAACTTCATATCCTACCCAATCTCTGAACAGATCTTCATATTGCCGATCCATTCGGATCGGAATCAGATCGGATTCGAACGGGTCGGACTAAATGCTCATCCCTACTATCTACTTAGGATTTATACCTCGTCTTCCTTCCAATTTGTACGACTTATTTTTTTTTAAGCTACTTTTGTAAGCAATTAAACTCAATGGAATATTTGCAGGCGCTTGATTGATGCAGTGGCCATGGAAGAGAACTTTCTTAGGCATTTTAAGCCTAGGGTGGCAAAAACGTAAATATGCGGCTGTGGAATTTTGCGTTGGGCCCACTTGTTTCCGAACCGAAACGGCCCAACGATCAATACCCATCGCCTTTGGCCATGGTGTATGTCGTTTTTCGGGCTTTCGACGCTGTTTAGGGCTCTGAAAAGGCCAAATTTGCCGTTTTATGAAAGATTTGACTTGCTAATTACTTAGGCAAGGAAAGTCCGAATTAAGCTCTGCTTTCGGGGAAAGTCTTAGAATTTTCTCTAGTTTCTATTATGTTATTATTTTCGAAATTTCCGTTTTTGGTAATTTTTCGTTAATTATTGATTTGGCTTCCTTTCCGGGGCAAATCAATTAGGGTTTCAGTTTTTCCTATTTAATAAGTTGTAAGCCTTGAAGGCATGGCAATTTATGATTATTATTGAATGAAAAAGAGTCTAGAGAGCATTTTCTTTAAACCAAACTTGTTTGTGTTCGATTGTTGCACGTCTTTTCTGTAGTTCATAAGGCGTCCTGCATCATTGATTCATGCATTTAATTCTTTGCCTAAATTTCAAGATTAAAGTTCTAAACTAGAACAAGAAATTCGAGCGAATGGTTATTGATACAAGTTAAGTCCGGACATTCGGTTTAAAAAAAAAAATTAAGCTGTTTTGTAGCATGATTTTCTGAAAAGTCAAACAACGGTTCTAATCTTGTAAGTAAAAAACTTGATGTGAGGTGTAAAGTAGGTAATCAATCCTCACTTTTTAGGTACATAACAAAATTGCACTCAACATCTTTCTAGTTAAAAACGATTTAGGTATCACTATTTACTAGCATGAAACCCGTGCTATGCACGGGGCGAATCCAAGTGCATAGCACAGGTTTTGTTTGTAGAAATAATATTTTAAATATGAACCCGTGCTATGCTGTGGAATAGTTGACTAATACCACGGACATAAGAATATGCCAAACGAAAAATATATACATGCATGCACCAAACAAAAGAAAAAATCCTTTTAAATGAACAAAAAAAGATTATACATTTCACTTTTTGTGTTCTAATATCATAGGACCAACTGGCTGTTATACTCTCTAAAAAAAAAAAAACTTGTATTTTCTCCATCATAAAGGAATCCACCCACCAATACAATACCGATTTTTCATCCCCTCTATATTTTATAGAGATGCAATTTTCCAATATGAGAACAGTAGAAGAAAATTAAATTATGGAAAACTTTCAAACAAATAAACGTAGATAACAAAAGTTTAATTAAGAGCAAATTTCAATGTCTGATGTGGTTTTTTAATTTTATTTTTTTGTTCCTTTTATATGGTCTTTTAAGTTTTAATAAAAAAAAAGTATCTTGCTGTTGGCAGGTCTAATTGACTTTATAATGATAAATCATGAGAATACTCAATAAAAGGCATGCACTTATACGGCGAGGTACAATCAGTTTTTCATACGGCACCCCAAATCATATTTTTCACACTGGAAATATCAATATCAATTTTTTTTCTGAGTTTCCTTCGATTGTTTTTCTGCGAGTTTTTACAAAAATCTAACAAATACATTCCAATAACATTGCACTGATTTATCTTTTACAAATAATAGAGTGGGAAATCTCAATTATATCCGATTTTCGAAATCATAACAATGTTATCTGCGAGTTTTCACAAAAATCTAACAAATAAAGATTGCATGAAGACGAAAAAGTATACCTATGGAGTGGTTGACGTTAAGACTGCGAGCTTCTTTTGCCACTTCTTTTAAGTTGGTTTCCAGTTGATCGATGAACTTGGTCGATTCGACCTATTAATTAGTTGTCGGGAATTAAAAAATTGCATTGAAAAAAAAAAGAAGAGAAAAAACTAATGTTTATACAAAAATCATGAAGATGACAATTACCTGTGAAGTGGTTGGTGGTGTTATAATTAATTAATTAAATATATATGGCATGAGCATATACTGCCTAAATATATCCGTAATAGGTAAATTCATAGAGATTTCGTTTCCAAATGTAGTTTTAAGTTTTATCTCGGGAATGAGGGAAACAATTTATGTATGTCTTCTATACTCCAACTAAGAATTTTCTCGAGCATAATTAGAAGATTTACCTACCAGCTTCTTGTAATATTTTGTGGATTTTGTAAACAAAAATCATTCCTTTAATAATAAGCAGTCGGGAGCCAAAAAAAATCATTCCTTAAAGCATTCTTTTTCCTTTTTGTTTCCGTATGCAAGATTGGTTTTCCACACATAATTTCCTTTTCCTTATTCTGTTGACATCATAATAGCATTCATTTTAGGAAAATTATATACCGAGTAGACTGATTTCTTTTAAATTAAAAAATATAAAGAATTAAATGACACGTGTCGCACTCATGGCTGTTCAAGTCATCCTGCAATACTATAATAGATGAAATATTAATTTTGTTTAATAGATCTCAATTAACTCTATTAAACAGAAGTTTTTAAAATTATATAAACCATTATAGATTGTGAGATATATACAACTTTTTGAAGAGCACATATGGAGAATTTGGACAAACAAATTTGGACGGAGAGAACCTATCTTCTTCCGCACTCGGGGGGCTTGCTGTCCCAGGGATCAGTAAGCCCTACTAAACCCCATTCGAGCCGTCCAAATATGTTTTGGATGACCCAAATTTGATGGTGGGTAATTATTGTGTTAAATATCCAAAATACCCTTCGATACCTATCATTAAATTTGGACCGTCCAAAACACCTTTGAACGACTTGAATGGGTGCCGACCCTGGGGACATCAAGCCCCCGGTGTTCACTTTTTTCTTCAAAAAAGCAGCCCTAATTAGGTCAATGCAATCATTTCAACCTTTGCAACTAGCAACACCCATATCAAAGTATATTACTCCCTCCGTCCGGACCACCGGCAAGTAATGGAAAAAAAGTTGGAATCCCCAAAATAGATCAACAAATTCGGACGGAGGGAGTATTATTTATTGTTTTGCCCGCAAAAAGCAAATAAAACTCCAACTTTATTAATTCAGTTTTCGTTTTTTTTAGTAGATAAATTTAAAATCCAAAGGTTGTGTTATGGAAATAGTACTAAAATCTACCATAAAAGGACAAAAATACCTAATATGGGCACGCACACTTTTTCTTAGATAAAGTAGGGCCTAGAAAGGAAATAGGAACGCAAAAACAATGAACAAAGCAAAATCCTTCGATGCTTCGTGCGCATACTGCGAGTGGCGCTCCGGACCACTGGCAAGCACCAAACATAGATTTGAGGTCCATATACTTAGATGAAAGTCCCACAAAAATGTGTGGTGAAGTGGTTCGGAGCACCCGTTGCGGTGCTCCGGGGCATTGAATAATTAGATAGCTAGGTGATAATTTCGCAATGTAAAAACCAGAAAGGATAACTATGGGCGTTCAACAAGTGGGAGACCATTGACAGATTACTCTAGTGTTAGGCAAAATATAGGCCACGTGACTTCTCATTAACACTTTACATACATAGGAGACTAGGAGTTAGGACTCTTCTGGGCATGGTTTTCTTTTCTTTTTTTGTTAGAAAAAAATAATCTCCTAGATAAAAGAGAGCAATATAACAAGTTCAAAATACATTCTATCCCTTGAAATTTTTTTGGATACCGAATGGGTACCAACTTTCCATCGGCACAATCTCTGCTATCCATAACAGGCCCAGATTGATTCCCTCTCTCTCACCCGACCACTCTCTCTCCTATTTTTCTCTCTCCTCTTCCGAACCGTTGGATCACATTTTGGACGACTGAGATTGCCGAACAGGTACCACCCGGCACTGAAAATTTTCTCCTTTCCCTTTGAAAATGCTAGGGTATCTATTATTGCTGTTCTTTCCATTAGGTACTATGAAGCTACAGAACAGAGCAAACAAACAAAATACAGCTTGCACATAATTTTCTGGGATCCTGTGTTCATGCATGTCTTCTGGGTCAACCTTTCAAAAGGCTTGAATTCTTGTTCAGCAGTTTATTTTTATTTTTTTTAAAAACCTTTTTTTTTTCTAAAATTATTTTATCCATATAAGGTGGTTCCGCATTCATTAGTAACTTTTTTTTTTTACACGAAAATGAGAAGGTTATGTTAATGAACGTCCAATGACACTTATAAAAAATAAAATTTACTACAAAGATCTTGGACAAAGTCAAATTAATCATCTTAATAGATAACAAGAAACGCACAAAACAATCGTTGTGTTTCACCCCAATCCAGACATGGTCTGACGCAAATAACGGCACTTACAAAATTCATACCTAGAATCAGCATCTATGACGAGATTTTTAGTGCTAGTTAAAGATTCATTTCTAACTTTAGACCACAACATAATACGTATCTTTAAATCGGAGGTATTTAAAAAGTGAATGAATATTACTAGTAGTATTTTTTTTTTTTACCAGATTCATCTATTCTGCACGACTTTGGTATTTTAGGAAGTACTATTTAAAAAGTGAATGAACATTACTTATTTTTTTTACCAGATTCATTTATTCTGCAGACTTTGGTATTTTAGATATCTCTCTTTTTTTTTAACATGGTACTAGTATTTTAGATATCTCGATTCAAAACAATTCAATTGAAAGTTTTTTTTCCCTTAAACTCAGGTGTCGAATTCTGTAGATATATGCGCACCTCGGTTAATTTTGGGGGACCAATTGCACAGCCCAATAGCATGAACCCAATTAAATCTTGAGCATAACTTCTTTTACATTGACCCCAAAAGCGCTAATCACCTGTGAAGTTTCAAATCTGAAATCAATTGGGGCTAGCTCAGTTGGTCAGAGCTTTTGTATCTCACCAGGAGGTCAGGAGTTCGAATTTCCCTGCCTGCGTGCAAATACTTTTTTTTTTCTTTGTTTATACCCTATAACGGGCTTATTTATTGTATTGGTTAAGTTGATTAGGCTTGGTTATCTCGTGGACTCTCACAATTGATGTAGTGTCCCGGGTTTGTATTTTGTATACTTAATATGTAATGTAATTGATCTCTTCTATCGATTGGTAAAAAAAAAAAGTTTCAAATTTGAGAGATCTAAAGAGAGCCAAAGTCTTGACCTCCAGGCCGACCTTTCAAACTTGATCCAACAATGTTGATGATACAAGCTTTTTCAGATGGATTTTTTTTTTGTTGGTAAATTCGTTTTTCAGATGGAGTAAATGAAAGATCTCTGGATATCCTGCATTTGTTCATTCATTTGTTACCTATGCAAATTCTCTGCATAAAACAGTCATGTAAATAGTGTCTAGAGTGTTCTCAATGTTTTACATAGTGTTTAGAATGTTCTTGATCAGGGTAAACAATATCTTCACTCTTACTGGTAAAAGAAAGCGTGAGATCTATTAGTATTAAATTAAACAATAATCTCATAGTATCGTCAACGCAATCTCACATTTAAACTTATGGCGCGTAATCTGGGTCAGAGGGATTCAGATATAAGTGGGGTCGCTTGACCCTACTCACTTGGATCTCTCACATAGAAAATTTAGAGTTTGCGACTTCACATACTTTGTTAAATTGCTTTAAATATACATAAACTCCAAACATTCTCTCTTTTTTTAGAGTTGATAGCACTATGAATCAGACTATCATGTATAATTTTCAAAAATATATTAGCCTTAGAGACCAATCGCATAGCAAAATAATAATTATGAGTGTAAAACTACGTTATAATGAATGAATTAATTTAGTTATTTTTATGATTAAGCAAATAGAAAAAATAACTTGCGTATAGATTTAATTTTTTACTCCACTAGCTAAATTTTTTGTCTCCGCCCTTGGACATATCATGTAAGTGTGAGCAAGAGAAAGAGAGTGCGTTTGCGACCAAACAAAAAGCGTCTTTTGACAATATTTCAAACCCCGACATTATCTTGTATTAGAACCTCTGACGCATAATCTTTGAGCGTGAGCAACAAAAAGCGTAAACGCTAGCAAATGTGAAAGTGTCTTTAAGGGTGAGTTTGTCATTTGATAAAATGAGGTGGATGTGATAAAATGAACCTCACTTAATCACCTCAACTTCATTTAATCAAATGGAAAACTCACCCTAAAAACGTTTTGAAACTGTACAAAAATTCGTGAAATTTAGAATTCAAAACGGAAACGTAATTGCGAGCGTGACAGGAGTTCCGAGTCTTCCGAAATAGGAGTAAAAAACTCGTCAGGTCGTAACATGTCAAAATTGCTCCACCTGAAAAACCGCATTACTTCCGTGATGTTGGTTCGAAATTTTGCCACGTGTAGCTCCCAATAAAATTTGTGCAGTCCTTTTTTCCCAAATTAAGAGGCAAACTTTGGTGTTTGGCGGGTAACACGTGACGGTATCCGTCGCACACCTGACCTGTTTTGGACGGTTCGAATTTTAAATAAACTCTCGGAGCATTGATTGCTTAGGTGACAGCTGTGATAAGGTGTTACGAGTACCATGTCAGGCGCCACATGGTACCTACACAAACCCAAATTCTTCTCCTTAAACAATGTCCAAATTCAACCAACGAACACTTACGGATATGAGAAGGGTTAATCTTCGAATCTGTGTCAATAAGCCATTCAAGGTGGTGTAGAAGCCGAATGTTTAAGATTTAGGCTGAGTTTCCATTAAAGTATTTTTTGATGTCATGATTCATAATTCAAAAATATTAAAATTATCGAAAATACCGTAGTGATTAGTTTTAAAATTATCAGTCTCCTTTCGATGGAGGAATTAGAAAGTTAAATGCATAACGTAGTCAACTAGTGGATCAAAATTTTCTTCCTTTCTTAAGTCTTTAACGAACCCAATTAATGAGCATTGTTTCCAATGGCTAGGGGGTCACCTTGAGGTGTGAGTTCAATTCCCAAGGGTTAGATCAACCAGTTGAGAGGTGAAAGTTCATATGTGTAGTATTATGAGCGCGTTCAGTGGTCAACCCTCCTAGCTGATTCTCACTATTTTTTGTGGGTCTTGGTTCCTTACGGCGAGTTTAAGGTGGATTAGTCTCATTCCGTTATTTTCATATATTAAGAAAATAATCTTTCATCAAGAGGAAAGACATGATAAAAAAAAAAATCAATAGACAATATAATCTATAATAGCACTTATAAGTGATTTATTTAGTTTATATGCTTAAAAAAATAATGGATATTAGTGAACAATAATTATACATAACCACTTTATCAACTTCTCGACCTAAAAACCATTAACTACACTAGAATTTGTAGTTATTTTACTTTTTATTTTTAATTTAAAAAAACTACAATAAACACAATAGAATTCATTATAAGGGTCATTTGATGTAACAATCTACTACTCTACTTATTTAACTTAACCGTGTGAAATTAAATTCAAATTGATATGGTCTATTTTGGCTAAATAAAAAAAGGTGGATTATTTGGTTGTCTTTAATCGAATTTGTCTGTTTTGCGTCAATTTCTTTGGACCAATTTTTTATTTGTTTTTGTCTCAACGGAGGAATCAAAAAGTAAGAAATTATTAGCTAAACTACTCCCTCCGTCCCTATTTTATGGTCCCTTTTGGGGATTCCAACTAAATAAGGGAACACAATCATTGCATTTTTCAAAATCTACTTTTCTCATTTTACCCTTCAATCATTACATTTTTTTACTTTTTTAGTAATACTAATTTCAAAAGGAGGGGTAAAAGAGAGAATTCATTACTTATTGCCCATTTAGTTTTGAAATGGGATAATTTTTTTGGGACAACAAAAAGTGTAAACTGGGACTATAAAATGGGGACGGAGGGAGTATTTTTTAAACAAAGACAAAAATAATCTAAAAACTCTGTTTGTTTTTGCATTATTCTTGTCTTTAGCTAACTTTTTAAAGATTTTACTAATAATTTTTTATTTTATTCGTCTCGTCGAGTCTAACCAACAATCTAAAAAAAGAAGACACAAAACATGTTTTTTAAATAGTGTTCAAAAATTTCGTAAATATAAATTATTAAAAAGTAAAAACATTCCAAAAACAGTCCTACGTGTCTCCGCGTGACATCCCATTTCCTGGAAAAATCCATCAAAGATTCAAAATTACCCACCTCCCCAATTACTCCACTTTCCATTATCCACAAACATAACTTCATTGACTCTCTCTCCTCTCTCTCTCTCTCTCTCTCTCTCTCTCTCTCTCTCCTCTCTTCTCTCTCTAGCTTATAGCCTGAATCGAGGGCGTGGAGCCCAAACCGGTCCTCTGCTTTGCTGGCTCCAAGCTCTCAATTGGGTTGGCTTCTTTAATGGCGTTTGTCTGCTCAGAAAGACCAGACCTTCACTTGGCCCCAATCAAACTTCACTCTCTCTCTAATTGACAACTCTTTCTCTTGTTTTCTCGATCATTGACAACTAGTATTTTTCGCTACTCTCTCTCTCATGATATATACCCAACTACAAAACCCACTTCAGTTTTCTCTTTGATTCAGATGGATGCACAGATCTGAACTCTTTTACTTTCAGATCTTCCCATCCTTCAATAATCAAGGTAAAATATTTTCCCCAATTTTTTTCCCACACCTAGTTTTGTGTACATGAATTTGTATATGTTTTTTTCCTGCTGTTTTCTTTTGAAAATTACGCTTAATTCTCGTGACGGCAGATTTGGCATTTTAGAAAATGGGTTTTAATTGTTTTGTACGCTTTTAGAGTTGGACCTTCTAGATTTGAGGTGGCTGACCCAAAAATTGATTTTTTGACCGTTGTTTTTTCAAAGTCAGACTCTTGCATTGGTCTTAATTTTTCACCATTGAGCGGCTGTTTTGATCATTGGTTTTCTATATTTCTATTTTAAGGAGGTGAAACAGATGGGTTTTGACAGACAATTGGTATAAAACCTTATTCTTTAGTTTCTTTTGAATTCGCAGCTGAATTTGACAGAAGGAGGCTGTTGTGGTCATGGGTTTTCGTTCTTAGGATAAAAGAGAGATGGGTTTCACATATAAAGCTTATTCCTTAGATTTTCTTACAATCCTCACCTGATTCCTTTTTCAGTAAAGGCAGGCTTTTTTTGACAGACAGTTAGGTTGTGAATTGTGATAGTTAGAAGTTACTCGATATCAATTTTGTTATGGAGTAGGCGTGCGAACAGTTCACAATTGCTATTTATTTGGGGTATATTTAAT
This sequence comes from Gaultheria prostrata, assembly GCA_036023075.1. Lineage (NCBI taxonomy): Eukaryota > Viridiplantae > Streptophyta > Magnoliopsida > Ericales > Ericaceae > Gaultheria > Gaultheria prostrata. Next base: position 17,802 of record JAXBDA010004641.1, on the reverse strand, counting down.
TTGAGTGCTTATTGGAAGTGGATAATTTGTGGAGGTGATTAGAGTGAAAAAGCTGAATTTCTCAGGAGGATTGTTTTTCCTTTTTCTTTTGCTGTATTTGCATATGATCTATTAGGGAGTAATTTCTGTTTTGTTGTGCAGTAGACAAGGGAACAGTTCAAATTAAGGTTTGTTAGATTTAGAGATTCCGTGGGGTAATGTGGGGGAAATGAGGTATGATAAACCGGTTGATGAACTTCTTGAGGGCCTGTTTTCGGCCACGGTCGGATCGACATGTTCATGCGGGTCCAGATTCCGGTGGTAAGCAAGAAGGGCTTTTATGGTACAAAGATACAGGCCAACATTCTAATGGGGAATTCTCAATGGCTGTTGTTCAAGCCAACAATTTACTTGAGGATCAGAGCCAAATTGAGTCAGGTTGCTTGAGCACAAATGAATTGGGTCCATTCGGAACCTTTGTTGGAGTATATGATGGGCATGGAGGCCCCGAGACTGCGAGGTACATCAATCAATATCTGTTCCAGCATATCAAGAGTAAGTCACCTCAATTCTAGTGTACTCCCTCCGTCCCAATTTGCTTGCCCTTTTTGGGGAAGTGAGTTTTTAAGGGGTGTGAAAATTTTGTATTGTTTTTTCTGTTTTGCCCCTACGTCCGGTCAGTATTACTATGGCCAATTTTGTGGGGTTAATTGTTTATATGAAACTCCAAACACCAAACATATGCATTATGGATCTTGTTTGATAGATATGAATTAGTTTTATTACACAAAGTTTTCAAAATTATAAGAATCATTATAAAATTTAAGATAATGGACAAGCCAATTGAGATGGAAAAATCACTTTTTAAGGTTAAAACTGGAAAGTGATCTTATTTTGATGGATGTTTTTAGAAATGTGACAAATAGTTTGGGATATCCAAAAATGGAAAGAAGGACCAGCAATTTGGGACGGAGGGAGTACTTTGGAGCTGCCATTTTTTTCCCACATGGTCCAATGTTTACTCATGTTTTCTCTTATTTTATTGCAGTTCGTGGGTTGTAGAGAAAAATAAGACGAGGAAGAAATATTATGTGTTTTTTTCATTGTATGCTGTCTTTTATTACATCCAATCTCTTCTCAGTTGACTTAAATAGTTGTGTTTTGCTGGTTGGGTGGAAAATTTCAGAATCCTTGATTTCCATAGTGTGAATTATCAAAAGATTTTGTTGGGTCGGTACTTTTCAGATTTATTGGATCAAAGCACTCTTAGGGTCTGTTGGATAGATATGGATGTGAATGAAGGATAGATGTGGATTGTGAATGGAGGAAGTTTGCATTATTACTCGGCAAGGATTAGTTTAAATGGCTCATTCACTGCTACATATGGCTATAGGAGTTGAGCTCTTTGTCATGATTGATTTGAAATAACTATTTAGTATGGGTGATTCAAATTCAAAATACTTCATGCTGTGGATTGTAGTTATACAAGGATCCCAGAAGAATTCATCTCTGGCATCCATATTCTATTCTAGTTTCACAAGCTACCTCTGGCCAATCCTCTTATATTTTTGCGTAACAGGATGCGAAATCCCTTCATTTGAAACAGGAGCTTTAATACCTTTTTATGCTGATCTATGGGGTTTTATGCAGGGTTTACTCATGAGCAACAATCTATGTCGGTGGATGTAATACGGAAGGCATTCCAAGCAACAGAGGAGGGATTTCTTTCTCTTGTAACCCAACAATGGCCAATGAAACCACAGATTGCAGCAGTAGGATCTTGTTGCCTTGTTAGTGTTATTTGCAACGGGACCCTTTACATTGCAAACGTGGGTGATTCCAGAGCTGTTTTGGGGAGACATGTCAAGTCAACAGGGGAGGTTTTGGCCATTCAGCTCTCGGCGGAGCACAATGTGGCTATAGAGGCTGTGAGGCAGGAGTTGCGATCTTTGCACCCAGATGACTCGCAAATAGTTGTTTTAAAGCATAACGTATGGCGTGTGAAGGGCCTTATACAAGTAAGTCTTATTTGAAACGAAGGCTTGATGTTGGAGTCAACAGTTAGGGTTTGCATATACTTTTACTTCCTTCTCCAATATTGCTAGTTAACTAGTTAAACATCTGGCAATCTAGTGTTACTTGGAGGAGATGGATATCATAGAACTTCTGGGGTTGATACTTCAGCATTTTATTCCATTTTCAGTTATTTAGAGTTGGAGCACATTTTGGTTATACTTGTGTTTTCTGGTTTCAAGGTTCGCACCTCCTTTATTTAGCACCCATAGTGGGACTACAATAATACATGTAGTTGGTTTCAGTAGATTTGGCATCTTTGAAGCAGTTCTGAAACTGATTATGGAGCAAAGTTTATAAAAAACTTTTTTTGCCGACTAAAAGTCTTTCAGCATCATACTATGTCATGTATGGTCTCTAGTTTATGAGGTTGGTTTAGAGATGTTTTCTGTTTCTTTTTTCCCTCAACACTGTAGACGTTGAGATTTTTCGTTTTCCACCCGAAGCACCAATTCATCGAGTGGTTTGCTTGATATCTAACATCAAATTGTTTATTGTTTAGAAACGTTCAGGCTCTTTGTTTGTTCCTTAGATTTTGTGCTTTGCTTGATAGGGAACACCAAATTGTTCATAGTTGTTTCTAGTAGGATGCTTCTTGTCCTTTCTCGCTGTGGTAGTCCTTTTCGTATTAAAAGCTGCACAACTGCCACAAAACTCACAACTAGAAATTTCTGGACCAAAATTTTATTTTCTTTAAGCTTTACTCAAGGACTGTGCAAGTTCAGTGTGTTGGGTTTTCTGAGTGATCAGGTAGGTGTAGAGTGCACTGTGCAAGACAGTGGTTGCTCGATGTATGGTTTTCCTTTTGTGTGCCTCCACTTTTCACATTGATTATGTATCTGCTAATGCTTTCAAAGCTGAGTTATTTATAGAACCTATTCGTACTTGTAAAAGTGTACATGATTGTTAGGTTGATGAGGTGATAAGGAAGGTCATGATTGCCTTAATCTAAGTTGACGGTTTGACGTCGAATTGAACCAACTTAAGGAGACGAGTCCGTCTGGCCGACCTCGCATAGATGTTTTAAAGGCTTGTCAGCTGATTTTATTGTTCTCTTTTTGTTTATTTTCCTTGTCACTGGCAAACAAACTTTGGTTTACAGTTTTTGCCTTGTATGCGCCACCTGCCAGCAATTTGTTGTCTACCATTCGTTGTTAGACATCACATCTCTTGAACTTTTGAGTTTTGTTTCTCTCTAATGTTCAGCTTATTGTATCTCGCAGATTTCAAGATCTATTGGCGATGTCTATTTGAAAAAGGCAGAGTTCAATAGGGAACCCTTATATTCCAAGTTTCGGCTACGCGAACCTCTTAGAAGGCCAGTATTGAGCTCAGAACCAGCGATCTCGGTTCATCCACTTCAGCCGCATGATCGGTTTATTATATTCGCTTCAGATGGTCTTTGGGAGCACCTAAGCAACCAGGAAGCAGTTGATTTAGTTCAAAATCATCCTCGAAGCGTAAGATGCTTGACACTGGGCATTTATATTTGTTCCAATATAGGGAGCTTAAAACTAACATTATCCCATTCATCAAAGAACACCAATGACAACTTCTAAGTTTTAGTCTTACCTCTTCTCAAGTTTTCTTACCAGATAACGGAAACAGATAGGGTAATGGGGGTTATATTAGTAGCCTCATTATGGAATTAGTAAAAACCACTTTCTTATGGTCGAATTAGTTATTGTTATGGGGTATAGAGCATGATATATATATATATATATACAGAGCTATGCCGGCCAAATTACTTAGTGTAGCTTTTTTGGTAGACTTCGATTCCTGCTATATAATTTGGCGATAGCCGATAGAGAAACACCATTTTTCAACCACGTAAATTTTATGGTCCTGTGTTTGTTCCTTTTTCGCTTTATATTACGTATTCATATCCCTCAGATCTTCTGTTTGTGCTCCGTAAATTTCTAACACATCGTATGTAGGGAAACATAACTAGGTGATTATTATTGCCATTATTAGCTTCACATATGACCAAAGTCCACATTCGTTTTGCCGCTTTTGCCTGTATGTACTGCTGTCGATGCAGAAATTGGTAATCCTTGAAACAAGCTAATGTCTCATTCTTATGCTTTTGAGTGGTTACGCAATTGGTAGTCCTTCCCAGAAAGAATAAGAAAGCTAGAAAATTTTACTCTTGAGCTACCTTGACTGCAGGGAAGTGCAAAAAGGTTAGTCAAAGTTGCGCTGCAAGAAGCGGCGAAGAAGAGAGAGATGAGGTATTCGGACTTGAAGAAGATTGATCGCGGGGTCCGCCGGCATTTCCACGACGACATCACGGTGATTGTTGTTTTTCTCGATTCTAATCTGGTGAGCAGGGCCAGTTCGGTCCATAGTCCCAACCTGTCCGTGAAAGGGGGCGGGGTCAATCTTCCTTCCAACACTCTCGTCCCTTGCGCGACACCCACCTGAGGAAGACGAAGAAGAAGCGGGTTCTAATGTTGTTCATAACTCCATATGTTGTACTACTATTCTGTTGTGTGAATACCAGGTATCTTCTAAAAGGATACTATGATTCTTGAAAAGAGCATGCTGTTAATTCTTTCTTTAAAAGTGCATTGTTGCCTTAACTACGAGAAGTAAAACTTGGGGGGTTTATCTAAACCCAAGAAAGGAAACTTGAAAATCTCTTGGTGCAGTTTTATTTTTCAATCTTGAACATATTTTATTCCTTTAGGTTGTGTTTGAATGATGGATTCGCGTTATGGGTTTATGGATGGGATTGTAAAGGCTGAGGACAAGGATAAATACACCTCAATTCTCCTGTAAATTCATCCGCAAATACGCGATCTAAATACACCTCAATTCTCCTGTAGATCATTCAATTGCTCTCTAGAAATCGGATGATGAGTGATTGATTGGTTGTGTAAATATTCGGATAGTATTCAGTATAACAATTTCAAGTGCAAAATTACTCGTTGACCGGGATCGTAGAAGTCTATGAAGTAGCCATATCTCGAATTTCATCTTTTCTTTGTGCTTTGCAGAGCTAAAATCAATGGCCGTGTCAATGATATTTCGAAGGTATACTTTGTCCAAAATTCTTAAAATTTCACGTCTAGCTTAAACAACCAAGCATCGATTTTGATCATCAAACTCGGCTGTGGAAGGACCCACAGATGGACGATCATCAAAGTACGCCATGGAAATGGACTCGAGATCTGATTCCTTTTCTTTTATCCACAGTCGGAAGAATTCTCAATTCTGTAATTTGTGTTTTTAGAAGAGAGTTTCTAGAGAGTGTGTATGGGGTTAGGGTTCCCCCTTCCCCTTCTTCCCCCTGTTCTCTCACTCTCATTTATGGTTGTGAAACGATTGAGACTTTCTGATTAAGGAGCGGAGATCTTCTAATTTCCCCTCTTCATCTCTCTCTCTCTCTCTCTCTCTCTCTCTCTCTCTCTCTCTCTCTCTCTCACATTTATGGTTGTGAGACCTTCTAATTTCCCCTCTTCATCTCTCTCTCTCTCTCTCTCTCTCTCTCTCTCTCACATTTATGGTTGTGAGACGATTGAGACTTTCTAATTAAGGAGCGGAGATCTTCTAATTTCCCCCTCAGTTTTGGATTGCTCTGGGTAGCAGCAGGCAGCGGCAATTGTGGTGGTGGGATGAAGGGAAGCTTCATCGTATGATGTGATTCGTCCAGCTTCCTGCAGCCACATCTACGAGCAATCAGCATCTTGTTGGTTGGGGTTTTGAAAACCCTTGGAAACCCAAAACCCTTGTAAACCCGGTTTTGAAAACCCTTGAAAACTCAAAACCCTTGCAAACCAAACAAGGGAAGGTTCTCAAAACCCGGTTCGGAAACCCCAACCGAACAAGGCCCAGTATCCAACTTCGTAGCTGTTAAATTTTGTGCCTTTTTATTTTATTTTCTTGTTTTCGTTTAGATCTTTTGGGTCCTTGGTTGTTTAAGTTGTTTTCAGGCCTATGGGCAGTGCAATTTGTGACTGATTTTATCAATACATATAGTTGCATTTTCTGAAAAAATGAATTCTCTTGTAAGTTGTTTCCTTACCCGAAAAACCCTACTGAAGACGCAGAATTTACGCCTCAGAAGTTGGTTTTTAACAAGAACAAATGACATAACAAGAACAAATGACATTTTGTACTACTTTTACCGTAGAAAAATCCACACCGATAAAATTCCAATTGAACCTAAAAACTTCAATTAAAACAAGGTAAGTGAAAACATTATCGTATATAAACTCTAATAAATTTCTCAATCTCTCTGAGTCTCACTTGTAAAATAGATATAACCGTACATTTTTCCGTTTAAGATTCTTCCGTTGGCCATGAAGTTAATGTTTAGTAGGAACTTTTAATCACCATGACACAACACGGTAGGGCCAAATTCAACCTGCCTGCCACAATTTTTTAGTATGGTACAAAATTAGGACTTGGGACCACGAGCCAATATGGTATTTCCCTCTTCTAACGAGGTCATCCCAGGTCCGTTAGTATGATATGGACCGTTCATTTTGTCGCCGAATTGGTCATCCATGCAAAAATGAGACTAATTGGATATTGACACTAACACGAACAAAATACGTTTTTCTTAAACATAAACATCACAAGGGCACAGTTCTATCCAGCTAAACGTAATACTATCCACGGAATAACGTCATCCCTTCATATGCCCCTACCTTCACCATATGCACCTTTTGCTTCATTATCCAGAAAGTTCCCATAGTCAAAAGAAGGGTGGTGCCATTGAATTGAAGCAGAAAAGCTGTACATGCTTGAGTTGACCCATAACAACTAATTTCATAAAAGGTCTCAGTTCCTATGTTACACGGACTCGGGTGTGAGTCCAAGCGTTGGACCTTCCTAAACTTAAATCTTAGGATACTGGGATGTGTCCCCTAATTGGGTGTGGCTACGGAGACACGTTTTGAGCAATTGTTTGTAGCATATATTGCATAATTTTTTTCAGATTATGTATCGTAGATATGTATTTAAAATTGTATTGAAACAAGAAGGGGTTAAGAAAAATATGTTTTTGCTGTTTCCTGTTAACATGAAAAGCTAGAAATATCACTTTTGTAGCTAATTTGATATTCTTTTTCTGAAAATATCATTGCAATTAGAGGGTTCAAGTGTAAATGATACGGGTGTCGGACACATCGACACAAGTACTTAAGCCAAAATGAAGGATTCATGTAACATAACTCAGTTCTAAAACACTCCATTTGTACGAATATATGACGAGACAGTTTCTATGATAATGCCCGAGAATAATTACAGGTCTAGCGATTCAAGTCATGTATACAACTTTTTCTTATCCTATCTCAAGTACAAGGAAACCAAAAACTGAGAGAAGAGTATGAATTCACTAACTATGACAGCAGGGGAATGTATGCCGAAAAATGGGACAATGTCCACCTGCAACCAATTCTCCACCACTGAACCAACCGCTGCACCAGCTACAAGTCCCCCAATGGTAATTAAAGTTGCCTTTCCTGCACAAGAACAAATCACAAACCAATTTGAATAGTCCGTAACTTTTGTGGCACTAATTTTGACAGGCATACAGTGAAAAGTATACATCAGTATCAACACAGTTGGTTGAAAGAGAATTTTGAGACAGGAACAACCGTATCTTGATAGCATATGCAGGCAGTTTGTGAAACTACTCTTCGAATGAATAAAGGGTTACCTAACTGTGCTCAGTCCTAGATTGGGCTTTTGCAGCTATAAAGGACCAACAAAATACTCATCACCAAATTGTCATTAAATGAAGGATGAAATCAGTATTTCTAGGAGAAGAGCAAAATGTATCTGACCCTGACCAAACTTGTCTCTTCTGATACATCTGTTTGTAATTACCTAACCTTAGACTAATTCTCACCAAAGGTGGGGTTGCATAATCATCATTCATTATTTATCACCCAACTCCAGCTAGCGAGTTCTAGTCTTTAGTTTTCTAAATCACATATCCTTTACAAGATTCATCCCATGTCCTAATTTTGTGAATCTTTTGAACATGCTGCTTGTCTTGTACGGGAAACATTTTCACTTCTTCTATTGTAGGCAGTATATATTTTTCTCTTTCTTAGCAAAAACGAAGTAGATAAAGATGATGGGAATATTTTAGGCCATAAAGTGCTAAGAGCTCAGGCAGAGGCATAAACAGATCGGTCGATTAGCATCTACGAGAGTACATGGGGTAGTGCAGCAGTGCCAGCAACATGAAAACAACATGGTGCTTAACCTCCATGATTGGATGCAACTGAAACAAGTTATTGCTGAAACTCGAAACAAATTGAAACACAGTAGTCGTATTTCAAGTATTTGCGTTAAAACATGGAAGGGGTCAGCTCGGGTGCCGCATTTGGGGGTCCACAATCATTTGGTTAACATGCAACAATGCTAAAAAAGACATTCTTATGATACAAGAGGGGAAATAACATATAACTGAGAATTTAACCATTTCAAACAGAACAGGAAGCAACCAAATTGATCATCACAATAAAGAATCAACATGAGTAAGCGCTCACGTGATCAACAGTGCCGACAAAAAACTTTGAATAAAAATATGAAAAATCAAATTCAAGGGAAAAGACAAAAAGAAGAAAGGATAAAAAAAACAACCAGAAAAAAGCAGCAGACCAATTGAAGAAAAAAAACCCTCTGAATCTCATATACTTAAAAAGTTGAAAGCCTGCTTGATAGAAATGCTCCTTACCTAACTTAATATTCTTTTTGGTCATGAAGAATAAGGATGCTCCAAAACTAATTGCCAAGATCAGCCCAGGAACATCCGCCCTAGTATAGGGCGCAGCAGAAGATGTAGAGGCTCCATTCACGTAATTTATGACCATGAGGGCTCCATATACACCTGCTTGAATGCCCAAGTCACCAATATCTGGCATTTCAAATGAAACTTGTGAACTCTTAACAGCCGCTTGCAGCCATTGAGGCATTGATCCCATTCCCCGAGTGTTTACAGCTTTAACATCAGCATAACGGACATTGCTATCAACAACTTTTCCAGCTCGGCGCTGTGACAAACTTTGCATAAGCAACATATCATATGCAGCCTCTACCTGAAACCATGTCATTCCCCATAAGTTATGACCACACTAAAAAATAGGTTACAAGACTTGCAACCAATTCTGTGCATGTTAATAATAACATACACCATGCATTGTGGTAAACACAGTTGAACAAGTAATGGAAAATGTGTTTGGTTTAATACCACTTATCGAAAAAACTGAAAGCAAAAGATCTAAAGGCATTCCCCACTTCCAAACAGAAAAGGATCCTAAAATATCCAATAGCCAAGTTAAACTTAACTCAGAGACAAGTAATAAACAACACTCCTTTTTTGGAAAGCCATAAATGCAGTCCAATCTTCGATTACTGAAACTTTCCAGTGCATCATTCAACAGTTCCCAAAATGACACCCTAAGATAAAGTCAATTAGAGAATTATCCAGCTTCACATAGGGTGATGAACGAGCCAATCATTGGTTAGAAAGCTTAACGAGCTTCAAAACATGATCAAGCTTAGCTCGTTTATGAGACAAATTGATCTCGAACGAGCTTTAATTGAGCCGATCTCGAGTAGATTGAATTTTTTATACAACATAAATTGAACAAGCCTGAGTAATAGTAGCATTTTCGAGCTTAGTTCGAAAGTTTAACGAGCTTAAAAAAAGAGGCCTGGTTTGTTACATACGCGCTTTTAACAAAGGAACACGAGCTCAAACTCGAGCAGCTTGGTTCGTTTACCAAGAATAAAATTCTTTAAATGTGTGTATGTGTGCTCGATTGCATGTAAATTCACCGAACCTCCACAAATTACTCCAAAAAAATCCTCAAAATTCACACTACATAGCGATTTGTGCTCGATTTTCCGGATTCACGCGCGTGGGGAGATATGGCTCCAGTTCGCCGGTTTGGGTACCAAACCTCCACAAATTACTCCAAAAAAATCTCACAATTCACGCTACATATCGAGTGTAAGATAACAATACCTGTGCAATTATCCCTTCGTCGCCCTTACACCCTGCAATAATCGAGTTCTTAGCTCGAAGTATATCATCAAAAGAAGCGCCCTCTGATACGCCCAACAGCTTCAAAGCGTTCTCCACGGACATCTCGAACGGCGCCGAGTCGTCGGCTCTTGAGCCGGCGAGGAGGACCGGCGGTGTTGTGCGGCGGAAGGGGGCCGACACCGCTGCCCCCCACCGCAATCGGTTGATGTTGATCATTTTCGCCGTTATCTTCACAATTGGAGACGACTCTGGCCGCCGTGAACGGACCGGACCGGTCAGGTCGAAGATGGCGCGCGTGGGCCGGGCCGAGAGAGTGGTGGCCATTTGTTTCTGTCCCGTCCCTGTGGAGTGTGGAGAAGAAGAAGAGAGAGAGTATGGTTTCCTTGGTTGTGCGCCGTTTGATTTATTCGGGATTTTTAAATTTTTAGTAGTACTAATTTTCAATTATAAAATTACTCTTTTACCTATTTTTAAAAAATAAATATTCAAAGTTTAACACTTTTAGCACTTTTGCCTAAACGAGTAATTTTTCAATTCGTTAATCAAAAAAAAAAAAGTAATTTTTCAATTCCTCTTGTCCGGATGAACTGCTAAATTCATTAAAATTTGACACAAAATTAACGAATGCGAAAATTATTTTAATAAAGACAAAACCTAAGCACTTTTAGCTAAGGCTGAGTTTTCTGTTTGATAAAATATGAAATCCCATAAAATTAACTGGATGATTTTATGGGATTTCACACTTTAGCACGTTGATTTTATAAGTACGCTTATTTTGTATAGTCAGGATCTAGTCCACACCCTAAAATGCGGACTCCATTCACGCATTCACTTTTCCAATCAAACTTTTATGATTCGAACCATATAATGTGCTTTAAATGTGTTTTTAAGGGTCACTGGGGAAGGGCTTGATCCGCGCAGTTTTTCATACAAAAATGTATAAAAATTGTTTTTTTTTTATGAAAAACTGTCCGGATCAAGTCATTCATAGTCATATTTTTGGGGGTGATTTCTGGAAAATAAATATGCAGATGAAGTGGTATACTTATTGAAAGTAACCCCTAACCGATTTGTTTAGGTTGGATTAAATACATAGAGAGACCGATCCCGACTGGAAAATTGAACATGTTGGGTGGGCCAGGTTAAAAATAATTTAGACCAAAAGGTTAGTGGCCTAAAAGAACAATTAAGATAATGGCTCTTGGAACAATTCAATCTCCACCAATCCACCATCCAACAGAAACAAGGAAACTAGACCTTAGCAATTAAAAAATCCTTTTAGAGAATAGGTTCAACTTTGTCTTGAGACGGGTTTGCTCACTCCGAAAGTAAAATTTCAGGTGTTCGACTTTTGAAACCTAATTCGATTAGGGTAGCATTTCATTGATACGGTTCAGAATCTGATCTAAATAGGAGTATTACGATAATAGTCGTTTACCACGGTTATAATTTGCACAACAACCGATATAACTTATACTATTTATCCATTCGATACATAGTGAAAACTGGTCTGAGCTGTTAATGTACTCCACAAATAGTATGTGTCTTGCGTTATTATTTTCTGTTCTTGATTATCTATGTGCGTTATGTGGTGTGAGTTTGACAGTATTCTCAACATCACGTTCGTTTCTCCTTGTCACAAGCTCTTAGAACCACCTCACTCCATGCATAAGCATCTGAAATGACTGCGGAAGAGACTGTGTCATGTAAGTCACTACATGGATTAGTCCAAGCTACGCGCAAGCCAAAAGGGAGAAGAAAAACAAAATACTCGTATAAAGATTTATGTCAGAGTCATTTAAACCTACTGTTCTGCTGGCAAAAGAAGGAGACACTTATGCAAGCATGCGATCAAATTCTTTTCTTTTCTATCCTTTTTCTTTTGTTTGCCAAGTAGAATCAGAAACAAAAGAAACATCTCCCTCCAGGGTAACAGAGGACCAATCTTCTTCAGCACCCCAGATGACAGCCGTGAGAGCTGCACGTTAGTGTTTGATAGGTATCACCTCAAAAATTTGCCTTCGTTACTGCAAAGGTATGGACCAATTTTCTCTCACTTGTCGCACAGATAAACTGATGCAACTGCACATCAGTGGTTCCTATCATATAAAGGACCATCAGAACTAAACTTTACGTTGTCATGAAGAGATGACAGCCTAAATAACAACTCGAAGAACGAACAACGCGCACAACTCTTTTTTCCATAAAATACACAAGGACCTCCAATAGGGTCCCTATTGACTCTTCCCATGAAGGCAGTCGGAAAGAAATGTATCAAGATGACAAAAAAAAAAGAAAAAAGTGAAAGCTGGTGATATGAATTCAAAATTCAAATTCATCCTGCTTTTGATGTTCGTGATACAGGCGGTAGTGCAACCGAACTAAGGTTCCCAGGATACGGAGTCCACAACCCTAATCCACCTCTGCTCTCTTTCAAGCTACTGTTGTTCCCCTTAAACTCATCCAGGGATTTCACCCACTCAACTTTGGAAGAATGTTCGCGAGTATGAGGGTGCAACACAAAGAGGGAGTTGTATTCACAGTTTGGAAACATGAAGAATTTGAACACACCCCCTAACCTGTAAACAACATAGCCAAAGCTTAGCTGATCTCTTGGTGTAAAGAGGTTGACCTCGTTGAACCACAAGCAGCTAAATAAATCGTTCAGAGCTGTATGTTCGCGTATAATGATCGCCCCCTCTGGCACATCTGCATTTCAAAAAAAAATGTCAATGTATGTACAACACAAGTTGACAAGCAGAATACTAAAGTAATAAGCGGATTTGTAGGAGGAAATGGTGCAGGAAGCAGGACTTCCATCATTCTACATCCAGTACTGCCGAGTATAAGATAAAGCCAATGATAAGCCATATGCTTGTTCAGTATTTACCTCAGTAGCACTCAGTTGAACAATAACAGGAACGAAAAAATATTCAAGAGAACAAAGTAGAATTCTGTTTCCCACGCCCAACCATGTCATTATTGTTTCAAGAGTTCGAGAAGATCCTCATTCTCCTTCCTCTAAGAAAATAAATATGGAAAAACCCATCTCTAAGCAAAAACCTATGGGTGTTTGGTAAAAACATATTCCATTTCACTTTCATGGGATTCGGTACAAACGTAAAACTGAAGGGAAAGAGAACATGGATAAACAAATGTTAGAAATTCCCTCTCCTTACCACTAATAGTGTCTTTCTTTAGACTCCATGGCTCCATGCCTTCGTAACGGTATATCTTCATGTGAAGGTCAATAAGAGGTCGAGCATATCTTTTCCTCCTTTTGTTTGCATCAGCTTCCTCATATATACTGCGATGATGCTTGTGCTGAGCAATTGCAAATGTGTGCTTCCCACGCCACAAGTATCTGCAAAATCATGACAAAATCGCTTTTTAACTAAGAGGTCCCATTAGTTCAAGGTCAAATTGATTAGAATATCGCAAAGTTCTACTGCAATTTTGAACAGTGGAGTTTTATAGGCCAGCATTTTTGGGCATAACTATATTATTACAGCCAACTGATTACACTTGTTGGCATATTCTTACACTTTGTCGAATAATGTCTGTAACTAGGCCAACATACAGTGATGTCTATGCAACTCATCTCACATTCAGGTCAATAATAGTAGTTTAGGGAAAATGCAAACCATAACATTGGATGGTGATTAAAGGGGGGCGTACCCAGTGCACGAAGCTTCCCCACATGCGGGGTCTGGGGAAGGGTTGATGTACGCAGCCTTACTCCTGTGAGCAGAGAGGCTGTTCCAAGAATCGAACCCTTGACCTACAAGCCACAATGGGGCAGCTTTACCTAGGGGTGGGCATCATGTCGTGTTCATGTTTATGTCAGAATTCTCTCAACCCTAACCCGACCTGTTTAGTTTTCGTGTCGTGTCATATTCGTGTTCCGTGTCAGAAATAGCCTACCCTAACCCGCTAACTAAGTGTCGGGTTCGTGTCGTGTTATCATGATCTTTCATAAATTCTCGTGTTCGTGTCGTGACATGTTATCTCGTGTTCGTGTCAGAGTTCTCTCAATCCTAACCGGACATGTTTAACTTTTCATGTTATCGAGTTGTGTCATATTCATACTTCGTGTCAGAAATAGCCGACCCTAACCCGCTAACTTTGTGTCGGGTTTGTGTCGTGTCAAAAAATCTCACCCCTAGCTTTACTGCTGCACCAGGTCCGCCCTTCAACACTGGATGGTGATTAAGGTTCAAAGTACACTGAACATGTGAATATTGTTAACACGTGTGGTGTGTTGAAACTTGAACCCCTAGTATTTTTTTGGCATTATTTCCACCTCAAACAATGGGGTCATTAGCAATGAACAGTTGTTTAAAGCTCGATAGAACCATAAACTAGCTTTGTCCATCTTAATCAGTTATAGAAAACAGACCTTTCAAGAATAAGCAATGGATCTACCATTAGCTCCATTTTACCATCAATCCAGATACTGTACTGTGCTTGAGGAAATAATCTGTGCGTTAATATCTTGGGAACCTTTCCATTCCTTCTGGGTTCATCATAAGGTGGATTTTTCAGCAGGATAAGACGCCAAATACCAACCCATTGTCCCCCATCCTTGTCCTCTCTGACTGTAACATTCTTCTTGATGAAGTCGATGGATACTTCATCCACCACCATAAGAAAACAGAAGAGCTTTTCAGAACGTGGGCTTATATCTGAAGGCTGATGTGGAGTATCATATCCATCGAAAATTCCAGAAGCAACCACAAACCTACAGTTAGCTGCATATCTGACATCGTTCAGAGCCATTTTTGCGCCGCCGCCATGCATGAAACCGCAGTGCACCTGAAGATATAAAACAGAACAAAAAAAGAAGGAAAAATTCTACAATCAGAAGGGAAAGATTGAGTCAAGATGCATTCTCACAAAAGGCTCTTGGGTTTTCACTAAAAATCTAGGCAATTGATTTTCACACCCCCTTTTGATAAACATGCTCCTTTTTTTTTTTTTGTCTTTTAGTGAAACTTTGTGTGTTAAAATTTCACAAAAAAAAAAAAAAGAATAGAAGGGGCGGGGGGGGGGGGGTGTTTATCAAAATAAGGGGTGTGAAATTGTGAATATCATTTCCCAAAATCAATGGATTTCAAGTTCAAACGTAAGAAGTGACTAGTAGATTCATTCAAGAAAGTAAACAAATCAAAATTATGACAAAAGGACAACGAGATAATTATTCACCTTCATTGATGATTTTAGTTTAAAACTCTCATCTCGTTGCAACCAGCTCTGATGCCCTCCAAATAGTGGAGGTGAATAAGATCCATTATTTCCTATCACATCCTCTGTGATGTATGTCAAATGTTCAACAACTTCGCTAGGAGTTCTTCTCTTTGGAATAACTATTTTTTCTGGGTCATCCGCAACGGGAATGAGACAACCTAAATGCATATCAGCACACACAAAATCATTACCATCTTCCTACTAAGAAAAGTATTTTGAAAAAGGAAACTTACTGTAATCTTACGGTGAGGAGGTTTTGGTACAAGTCCCATCGTGTCTAACATGATAAATACCTTGCTACCTCTGTTACAAATAGCTGTGCATGGATCACAAAAACAAATAACCATTATCCGAAATCATTACGATAGAAAGAACTGCAAAATTTGCGTAGAAAAAATGGATGACACGTGGTCGTTCATTTTTAATCTAGCATGCATAGCCCAATTAAAAAGTATACCTATACTTGCCAACAACTAAAAAAATCTAATTGGTACCACCGCATGTGCAACAAAAAAGGACAACTAATTCATCTAGCAAATGTTTTTGATAATCCACATACATAGTTAAGATCATGTAACTTGACCTCAAGTGTTCAGTTGAAATACGATGATAAATACTCAATTCCTTGTACCCACAAAACATCAAAAAAATTCTTCCAAAGTTTGGCATATGCAGTCTCAGAACACCAATTGCAGGTATTGTACAAACAAAAAGGAACTTCAAATAGAAGAGTATCTACAAATAATATCTTTGAAAGTTTGGCATGTGCAGTCTCAAAACTTGAATTTTAGGTGATGCACACACACACAAAAAGGAACTTGATGTAGACGAGTCTATCTATAAAGTACCTGAAAAGAAAACCAGTGAAGATTGGCAAGACCAAACATGAAACACTAAAGCAGTGAGAATGAGAAACATTTGGCATGTGCAGTCTCAAAACTTGAATTTTAGGTGATGCACACACACACAAAAAGGAACTTGATGTAGACGAGTCTATCTATAAAGTACCTGAAAAGAAAACCAGTGAAGATTGGCAAGACCAAACATGAAACACTAAAGCAGTGAGAATGAGAAACATCCACAAGATGCCCCCCACGAGAACCAAACGTAGAAAACCTTTCTTCCAAATAATCTTCATAGGGTGATCCTGAGACAACTTCCCCGGAGGAAAAAACCCACTTTCAACATCTGCATCCACACCAACAACTTTAACACGGGGCCCACTGAATTAAGAAAACAGATACATATGTACATGGTATAGCCTATATACACCACTTCTGTTCACTCTAAAATTGAACACTGAAGTCACTCAACTCCAAGGTTTGACACCCATTGCAAGCTCACTTACTCACAATATGTAAGTCTAACATAATTGGGGTAGATAGAGACCCCAAGAGAAGATAATATGAATATGAGAAATGCTAAGGAGACCAGGCCGAGGGAGCTCACTACACGAGTGTAGTGAGTCCCCTCATTCCAGGGCCCCCGTTCCCACCATATTTGGCCACAATTTAGGTACTACCTAATTATGAATCTTTACATCAGTGGTGGACACACATATTAGGGTGGGGGTGCCATGCTTGGTATTTCCACCCTTATAATATTGTTACGACTTGTATAATTACATATTTAAGTGGCAAGATGTGTTCTACGGTTCTAGCGGCACCCCCCCCTCAGAAAGTTATCCCTCTAGAAGACAGCGAGAAAGAGTGAAAACATGTAAAGAGAAAAGAAATTTGATTCGGGCCGTGTGTAGCAGACAATTCCAGAACTATCGGACAAAGGACCTCCTAAGGCCCATATTAAGTTCAATATTAATCATAGCCCATAGGTCACTTTATTATGTACAAAAATGAAGCGTTTTAAATTAAATTGAGGGTCAGATTGTGTGAGTACTATATTTTTAATAGAAACTCACTATGTTTTCCTGTGAAATCTAAACTTTAGAATTATATCAATATTAGAACTCTAGATTATCAAAGCTTTGGCACCCACTGCACCAAAGTTCTGGTTCCACCACTGCTTTAAATCATGCCAACTAGTAACTACAATAACTTATGGGCCCACAATGTATACACGATAGGTCCCCCATTTACATATGAAACAGATGCACAATTTCTATACGATATTCTGGCTGGTATAGCCAAAACGATCCATCTTATCCTTTACTCTTATTGGTGGAACAAGGTTACTTAACACACGGCTAATTGTGATTTGGAAGCTCATTTATCCATTGAAAATACACACTAAATACTAGCACGCCTTACAAACACAAGTTTCTAGTTTCATTCCCACCAGGAGCAAAATCATTTAGGCGAATCACCGTCCCCGCAAGAGAAAGCTTTTGTGTGAAATAGCAGTGGATGGCAATCGATGGGAACAGTTCCAATATCTCCCACTCCACCCCACATAAAAAAGAGTCTGTTTTACGGTGCAGCCACGCAACCAAAGGTTGCAGTTGGTAGAACATTCCAGCTTTACCCCTCCCCCCC
>JAXBDA010004640.1:0-27914 GCA_036023075.1 Gaultheria prostrata | reverse complement strand
TATGAGATTTTTAAAACTCAAACAGTCATATGAGATTTCCTATGATGTTATATGAGATTTTGTGACCCTCTATATGAGATCAATTTTTTTGCATATGTGGCGCAATCTCGGCCGTCCATTTGTCAAAGGGGTGCATACTGTACGCCTTTTCATATTTTGAGCTACAAAATCTCATATTTTGAGCTACAAAATCTCATATTTTGAATCACAAAATCTCATATGGAGCAATTTGTAGGGGGTGCGCATAGTAGCATTACCCGTTCAAAAGGGAAAAAAAATGATTTACATGTTTCATTCTTTGCCTGTTAAAGATGATGATTATGTGATGTGTATTTGCATGAAGAATAAACATAACTTTGGCAAGGCAATCTCATAAGAAAGAAATGATGTGATGCAAAAAATCACCGATTCACAACCGCATATATCTATATATTGTGCTCAAAAGTATTCTTGTTTCCCCTATGTATAACTTTTGTATTATGTAGGATTTGTTAATGGCGGACCTAGAATTTTTGGCTTGAGGGAGCCGATTTAAGAGAAGTATTTTTATGTGAAAATGTCATGTAACTTTTGTACTAGTACAATAATACTCCTATATTGTACATGATACTATTATTTTATTCTTCTTATCGATAATCACACGCTATGCTCATTTGTTCATGTCTACGAAAGAAATTGAGAGAATTTTACATGACAATGTAAAATAACTCTAATTTCAAACTAGATTTTTCTAAAGGGAATTTCTGACTAGATTTAACTAGATTTTTCTAAAGGGAATTTCTAACTCTAATTTCTAGCTATGGTAGGTATGTTCCTTCCGTCACATGCCCCGTTCTTTATCAGATCGGAGTCACAGCGGAGGAAATCCGGGAGGTGATAATCGGGTCTCCATTCACCGGAGTAGTTTTTTCACTAATTTTGCTCTCTTTAGAGTGTTTTGACAATAAAACAACTAAATACCCAACAATAAATCACTATTTTGTCTTGGTTTTCTTTGTTTCAATTTTTATAACTTTCACCAATATCTTGTCAATAACCCAGACATAGTTGCACTCGTATAAATTTACGTCAATATAACGCGCCTTGAAGCAACCAATATTTTCTCTATTTTTGTTCACTTCCATCCAGTTTTTGCACCACCAACATTATCCAATATTGCTATTTCAATGTAGTATCTGTCTTTTTGCTTGCAATTGAGTTCTCTCTTCCCTTACGCACCATCAAACCCAAATATCCAATGTCCTTTACCAATGAGTAGCAAATCGTTCAGAAAATTTCTTTTGTTTGTCGAAATTTTCGGAATTTACCAAATTTCTCGTTACGAGATTAAATAGTGACTGCATTCAGGATGCTTGCCCTGACACCAAGAATACCTGTCCACTTCTTCATGAAAGTACAAAGCATGAAAATGTTTGTTGCTTTCACTCATGATAAAATTGGAGTCATTGGACTTCACATGGTCGCACACCATGCTCAGAGTTATACTCTGTATCTAAAATTGTCAGGTGGGCATTCAGTCACTCCAATTTTATACTCGTCCGCATTTGTTTGTTCATTTCAAACAAATTGTCTTTTTTTTTTGTTTGATAGTTGGAGGCTTGAAGGATAAAACTGAACACGTTGACTACTTTTAACATTTCTGGTGTAATAGCGAAGATATGCCTCTATCCTTTTCCAGTCATTTGAGTTCAATGAACTGGAATGGTAACTCTTATTTATGGAGTCCAAGAAGTCAAAAAGCATGGATTGAGTTGGCTAGAGGGGGGTGGCCGGGTGGGTGGAGTGCCAAATTACATGTTTGGACAGTTTTACGTAATGGCATTCATTCATTTCTTTGAGATATAAACAACTTCAAAATGTGAAACTCAAAGTTATGCAAACCACTAGTAATTACCAAGAAAAAATTGAACTCACATTTTGAACATCATAGGCATATTTAAAAAAAAAAAAAGTGTTTCAGCGTATCTTACTCCACGAGAATAAGTAATCTGGTGGGAGGGAACTTACTGAAAATCACATCACCATTGTTTGATTTGATAAACCTTTTGTTTACAAAACTCCAATCCCAACTGCGATTTTTTAGTATACCAATTTGTAATGCACTTGTAGCAACAGTTTTTCCTTTGATTGTCCTTTGATTGTTCATCCAAAAGTTGCTTGCTAAGGCTGGGCATTTCCATATGTCATCCAAACGTTGTTTCCATTCCTAACCAACCCAATTGATATCATACAATGCCGAAAATCCCTACTCTGACTCTTCTGAAGCATGCCACTGGAATTCTCACACCGTGCTAGATCAATGTTCCAAAAAACTCATTAACCGATTCAAACATGCAGTGCTAATTACTCCCGTTAAAAGAATTTCTGTACGCCGCCTCGATCAAAAAAAATTTGGCCATACTCAATTAGCAATAGAGGAAAAGGCTTTTGTCATCCAAGCGGTGTCATCACCCTCACTACATAATTATGTATCTTTACTCCTAAGCAAGTGTCACGCCTTTTGTCTTCAATATTTTCACCAAATGAAAAATTATTTACTTCCATCCCTTGCAAAAAAATTAATAATCATGTCTATTCATTTATTCTGAATAGTCATAATCATGTCTATTCATTTATTCTGAATAGTCATAGTTATGTCTATTCATTTAACCTGAATAGACACACCTTTTAGATTAAAATTGTTCACCAATAATACCATTTAATATTCATTAAATATTTTGGAAATGTTCCAATTGATAATCCTTTTCTGAGTCACCAAATTTTCTTAAAGCCCACATAATCCTCAATGTGTAAATTCAAGCAGGTAACAAAATGTACTATAACCAAAACAAAATGCATCTAATGTGCCTGTGTGTCTTGACTTGTTTAACCTTGTCAAGCTCCATCCACCTCTGCAACCACCGGCGGCACGTAACTGAGTTAAGCTTCAATGTCGACAAAGACGGAGTAGAGGAGGACGTCTTTAGTGTTGTTCTTGTTCAGATTTCTGTGGCCAAAGAATGTATTGAAGTTGTTTCTTGGTGAGAACCCCCAACGCCCCGTTGAGATAGAGAAAAAGCCAGTTGATGCGTCGATCTTGCGACGCCTTTTTGAAGACAAGATGCGATTCCTCGCAGGCAGGGCAGAGTGGGCTCACTGGTTTTATGCACGCCGACAATGCTCTCTTCCTCAACTCCAACCGTTTCCTCTCCAGATAGTCTCGGATTCCACGGTGGTTCTGCAGTGGCACACCCTAGGGTAAAGATCTCCCGCAACGCCGCATTCAAACCAACCCGAAAATGGTATGGATGCCCAGGTCCAAAATTAGGAGATGCCCTGATGAGATTTGTAGCGTTTGTTGTTTTTCGGTGAAATGAAAATTCTAGATATGTTTGGAAACCTTTGTCATTTGAGTACTTGATTTTTGCAAAGAATTTGAGAAAAATGTTCAAATTGGGATACGTATCGTTTATCATTTTTTCATTGCATAGATCGTAAGCTCTAGAATATACTTGTGAAATATCAAACACTCAAATGAACATTTTTCACAAAGGTTTCCAAACATATCTAGAATTTTCATTTCACCGAAAAACAGCAAACACTACAAATCTCATTGAGGCATCCCCTAATTTTGGACTTGGGCATTACGGTGTGCCACTGCAGAACCACTGCGGAATCCGAGACTATCTGGAAAGGAAGCAATTGGAGTTGAGGAAGAGAGCGCCGCCGGCGTTGATAAAACCAGTGAGCCCACTCTGCCCTGCCTGCGAGGAATCGCATCTTGTCTTCAAAAAGGCATCAGAAGATCGACGCATCAACTGGCTTTTTCTCTATCTCAACGGGGCATTGGGGGTTCTCACCAAGAAACAACTTCAAGACTTCTGTGGTCACAGAAATCTGAACAAGAACAGCACTAAAGACGTCCTCCTCTACTATCTTAAGATAGTATCTTAAGATACGTTTGTTGGGAGAGTACTATCTTAAGATACGTTTGTTGGGAGAGTAGAAGTTTCTAATGTTTAGTTGGACAAGATTTTTGGAGGAAGGGGAATACTTAAGACAAATGTGGGGAATGAGAGTATTGGTATTACACTTGTACTCAAATTTTTATTTGATTTGGTAACAAAATGGCTAGAACTCATCCATATTTATACTACTCCATGGAAAGCTCTAGTCCAAAGATATTTTCATACAAGATAAACATTGAGGTAATTTCTAGAATCACGTGTGACTAATTCTAAAAAAAAAAAAACTCTAGATATTTCGCAAGTATATTCTAGAGCTTCTAGAGCTAGATATTCTAGAAACTAGATATTTATATCTCATTCAATAATATATTCCATCTCTGGGCTTTGTCAATTGGGCTTGTTTGGACTTTACTTTCTTGTGCCAATATACTAAATCTAGTTTATGCTTCGACAACGTTGATCAAAATTAATATACAATTAAAAAGTAAACACATTTAATAACACCAACAAACTATGTTTACATTAAAAAAATATTTTTAAGATGCAAAATTTTCAATCTCTCAATTGGGACCTATCACATTAAGGTTTTCTGCTGCCTTTGTTGGAAAAAGAAAACAAGAGCAATTATATGATTCGAGCCAAAAACACAATCGAAGTATGGATCTTTCTTCTATACAAGTCCTACATTGAGGTTGAATCTATTTAATAGTTTGGAAGATGTCATAATTAGATCAAACAGCTTTGATTAATGCATTTGGGGTTCCGCTTCTTGAAATATGGTAAGAATTTTTCCCAATAAATAATCGTAGGATACGTACCGAATTAGGATACGCATATAAATCGTAGGATACGTGATCGTATTGTAGGATTTCTATACAAAAAGGATACGGGTGGGGTACGTATCGTTTTTTTGTACAAAAAAGATACTTTTGTATTATTTAGGATATGTTAATGGCGGAGCTAAAATTTTGGCTTGAGGGAGCCAATTT
This sequence comes from Gaultheria prostrata, assembly GCA_036023075.1. Classification (NCBI taxonomy): domain Eukaryota; kingdom Viridiplantae; phylum Streptophyta; class Magnoliopsida; order Ericales; family Ericaceae; genus Gaultheria; species Gaultheria prostrata. The sequence goes on along the minus strand of JAXBDA010004640.1, from coordinate 22,978 downwards.
AAGAGAAGTATTTTTATGAGAAAATGTATTCAAAATACATCAATAAACTTTTGTAGTGCAATAATATATTGTACATGATATTATTTTATTTTTTTATCGACAATCACAACGCTCATTTGTTCATATGTTCGTGTACGAAAGAAATTGAGAGAATTTTACATGACAATCAGAGCCGGCTCTAAGGTTTCAGAGGTCGAAAACAAAGTCATAAAATGGGCCTCCATATATTTTCAAGTTAATTTGTTTAACAAATATCTATCATAAATAACCATTACAAAAAGTTCACCGATGCAAAAATTATACTAACATATCGTAGCACCAAACGACAAATAGAACACTTCAAAATCTAACATTTGAAAATCGATCTGCTAGCATTTTTTGCTGCAAACGTAGTAAATAAGTCTTGATAGTCAAACTTCTTCAGTAAATCTTTCTCAGGATAACATAGCCAATCCATTTAATCTTTTTTGAGACATTGTTAACCGAAGGTAATTTTTGATCAATTTCATCTTTGAAAAACTCTTTCTCCATAAAAACAATAAGCCCTTTCAACTTATTAATAATAGCAATATCTATTTGCATGTCTTTCTTTTGCAAAAATTTGCTAACCGAATTAACCGCAACCAATAGATTGTGCAAAATAATTATGGCAAGTAAAAACTCAAAATTTCTAAAACTTGGCCTTAAGTTACATCGTATATCAATTATGGCATCTTATTATTGGGGCCCCAAATATTATATTGCGTCAGAGGTAATCGCCATCCCTGCAATAACTGATAAGCTTTCTGCTTCCTAGGGCATTTTGCTGCCATTATCGATGAACCACCACTACTCATTCAGCGCAAATTATCGATGATTTGTTTGACTATTTAGCAATTTATATTAGGGATGGCAGGTAGTGGTAAAATCAAAACCAAAATCAAAATTTAAGAGTAAAATCAAAATCTTAACCAACTGATTTTCTTTTTGTCTAAACCATAACTACAACTGTCAGGTCATCAGTTCAATACGTTTTTTTTTTTTTACCAAAATCAGTGTTCAACATTTTTAATTACCTAGCATCAATAAACTTACAATATAAATATTAAGTACAATTACTACAAGTTAATTCATCTTTCAACGACCAAGACAAAATCACTATAAAGTTCAGAACAAAACCCTCCCTTAACCCTACCATAAAATAGTAAATACATATATGGGTATAATAGGGTGTCTTAACAACAACTCCATATTCGGTTTGGTTGCGGTTATCGTATGAAATCGAAACCAAAACTAAACTGGGCAGTTCTTTCAAATTAAAAAAACATAACCATAACCATAACCGCGGTTAAAAAATCGATTCCAAACCGTCCCGATCAGTTTGGTTAACCATCAGGCTGTATGGAAGAGAATATTGATCTGGGAATACTGATGGGCAAATGAAAAACCAGCTATTGAACTACTATTCTATGCTACAACAAGACGTTCGTGTAACCCCAAAAGAATTGGAACTCCTGGGCTCCCTGCCTAAGAAAATTGAAAAAGAAGAAGATTGAAATACACATTTGGAATGTGAAGAAATATACTCAACAATCTAAAAAGCCTACCAACCTCTCCCACCTCGGTAGAACAGCTCATTCGGTACGCCCACCAATTGTTTGTAACCAAGTTCTCTACAATCGTTCACAAGTCAAAGTCCTTTCAAGAGAATCTGTCTCCCATCTTCATTTCTCTTGTGTAAAATGGCAGAAGCACAAAAAACCTAAAACCCGTGTTGAACTAAAACAGTTACGATGAACCCACGAGGGTGAGTCGCAGATTTGCCCAGGATGTCCTGCCATACCCGTTATACTTTCAAGCAACTACGTGTAGAAATACTTCAAGTCTTTACAGTGTATGTTATCAGCACCCAAGGCCTTTCAAAATGCTGCTGAGCTTATTGACAACCTCTGGAGGTTTGGCATACGATCCAGCCAAATAAATAGCATGATACTCCAACCCTTTCCACTTGGCAATCAATGCAAAATGCGGACGCCTATATTCACTACTAACGACCTCTAGAATTACTGTTTTCGGAGTTGCACAAACTATGTGAGTGAGACCAGCCCCATGAGCACCAATGATCACCGAAGCATCTTGAATTGCCCGTACTTGCTCTTTCATCGGCATGTGTGCAAACAATCCATTGATTAGGTTTATTTTGCATTCAGAATGATTTGGCACCCAGCTATTTAAAGCATCGAACACTTCTTGTTCGTTGCTAAGCCTTGATTGGACTTTTCCACCGTGTCGTGGATGAGCTAAATAATCCTCGCGTCGAACGAAGAGTACATTGTGGCCTGAAGCTGGCTTTGAGGTGTGATGTCTGTTAACTGGAAATCCAAAAGCTGCCCTAATCATCTCTCCAAACTCAGATAATCGTGCAGTACTCCGATCATCAGGTTTTTGCCACAAATCGCGTGCAGAAGCTCCGTGACAGTTGATGTCTTCAGTCAGCCCCTTAAATAGAGCTGTTTCATATCCCAAAGGTGAGAGAATAGCATGGCGGAAACAGACTGGACCAGTAAAGTTTTTGGCATATCTAAGGCTTGAAAACAATGCCCTCCATGTTTCTTCCAAGGGTGCCTGCTAAAATTTTGGCAAAGAAAGAGAGATGAGGATGCAAATTCATTGAAGCATAGTTCCACGCAACGACAGCAACAAAATTGAAGGCCTATTAGTATCAAGCAGCAGTTGGCGCATAATTTAACTTCATTCATTTGTGTAAACAAAAAAAGTTGCCTCTTCACAGGCTACATTCATGTGAAAAATGAGTCAACTAATTACCCAAAAAAAAAAAATGAGTCAACTCAAAAATCAATAAGATTCCTACATGAAACAGTAAAAGGGGTAAGGAGCCGAAGAAAAGGAATACGCATAATACAGAAATAGACTACAAGCAATCAAGGGAGAACATGCGACCAAATGAGAAGAGTCTTCAGTCACAGTTAAGGCAACAAGAAGCCCTCCATGAGCACAAGCAATTTCTGTAATTTTGAACTCATTTCACGAATATCTGATAGCAAAGACTGCAGTGCCTTTTATGGTCTTGAATCCATCATCTTTGTTTGTTTTTTATTTCCTTTTTATTCCTCATCCATTGATCTTGTTTTTTTTTATTGGCTTATTAAACCAAACTTATGGCCTTGAATGGAGGAAAACTGAAAAAACTATCCATGTAGCCAACCTTAAGGTTTGTTCAATTGAGTGCCACAGATATAAATCACGCTTGAACAGGATACTCGGACCACACTGATGGCTCATCAAAGTATTGTGTAACTGAGTCCTACAATTATTCAATCCCCTAATTCCACGGTTTTTGCCGTGACTTGCTGAACAAAAGAGTACTATACAACAATAGAATCAGTTTATTTGTCGTCGATGACAAATAATCTGCAGTTTGCCACCATAACATAAAACTAATACAGATAATATCAATTTGGGCACACGTACCACACAATGGCCATCAACGAAAACCAAATGAGGTCGATAAGGCAAGCCAGTAACCCTAGAGGCCACATATGCACTGTACCAGTCTGTAACTGTGTGGAAAACATTTGCATACTCAAAGCGTGTGACAAGAAGTGTCGGCTCCTCAACCCACTGCAGCAACATACTTCCGTATCAGAGATACAATGAGATAACAAATAGATTCTACTCAAAAAATTAGGATGCATAACACAGGACTGACAAATCAAATTTTCTATGACAACATAAACAAGTAAAATTTACAGAACTCAAATGGCAGCCTGTGTTCTATGAAACGCATAGACCATAAATCCTATTCCATTATTCAAAATATCCTTTTTTTAGCCATGTTTAACAAGGTTTAATGGTGGCATAGGTTTAGTATTTTCCCTAATGTAGTTTCCAAGAAAGGACAATAGAATATTACAACCTATTTGACCCTACAAATTTTCAAATCTTATTACATTCGTCACGACTCTCATTATAAATTTAGATTTTCCATATGCCGGGATGAGACTGTACTAGTTCCCACTTCTGTCAATTGCTTAATTTCTGATGCTCATTAGTGAGATGCTCTGGACCATGAATGAAGGAAGCATGGTACTGAGCACGGAAATTAATTTGGGTCTCTAGGCCTGCCCTCCCTTTGATTTGAGGGTATAGTTCTGCAACAAAACGTCCTTGTAGCTCCTCGATTCTTGGAGGTTTAGGGGGGCCATTGTTCTAGTGGTACTCTGAGAGCAGCCACTTTGTGCATATTGCCAAAGGTTAGGTCCGTCTCCAATCATCCCCCGGGCCCCGCCCATACCCCCAATGATTGGGGACTAGATGGGTTCTGTTGTTGTTGTTGTTGTCAATTGCTTAATTTCTAACGAAAAATCTGAAAGGTTTTGTGCATGTGCATGATGCTCATGCTCATCTGTAAAGCAAGGACAAGGTTTGAAATGGCATTACCATCAAAAGCAATTATATTTCGACCACTACCGACCGAGAACACGAAAAGCTCCAAATTTCAGGTACTACACAATGTCAAGGTGGCAAATACAAACTAGGCAATTGAACTGACGTAAATCCAACACGAAACCTATTTCATTAGCAATTGAAGGCAATGACACTCTGGAAGTGAACTTTAAAGAACTTTTTGGAATCTCCTTTTGGCGCACATTGAAGAATTTTCCATATCAGGATAACAAGATTCATCTTTCAGCAATAATGTCATTTATTCCAACTGATTAGTTCAGCCCCATAAAACGTAATCCAAATCAAATTTTCTTTAATAAGAAGGTCATCAATACGAAATCTGGTGCACTTAAGGAGGCAGATTACAGTACACAATTAAATTACTGCCAACTCAACCTTAACAATATCTAGAAGGTTATAACTTCACTTGGACATAGCAAAGACAAATCCTAACTAGAACTTTTCACTCATTATCGAAGAAGAAAACAACAAAATATATAAAAGTATAGACCCTTGAGAACAGTCCAACCAAGCATACTTTAAGACTAGAAAGTTCACTTGATCAAGCACATTAAGTGGCTTCATAATTAATTTGCTCAAACCAAACTGCAACTTTCCAAATTAGGATAAAAGCCTTCCTACTTTAGTGAATTAAAATATCTTCATCTGAAGCATAATTAGCAGCTTCAATGATCATTGTTTAATGTAATTGGAAAACCTAAATCGTACAAAACCTGAACTAAAAGTGCCAAGTCACCATCTGCATCTAGAACTAGTTCATAACTTCAGTGACTAAGAGAATGAAAAAAAGCTAATAAGGTCTAAGGCCTAATACTTAGGAATTGCCACTCCTAACCTCTTACGTTTGAAACCTTTCGGGTGAACTCCTTTGGAGCTAGTAGAGCTCGAGCTCGCCTCCTTGTGTTCGCTTGTTAAGAGCTTGTTCAAGATCGGTTTGTTACATAAGGAAACAAAACTTGAACATTTTCTAAAGCTAGTTAAAATTTCAAACCAAGCTTGAACAAACTACTACTCGGCTCCTACATAAAAATCTAAGCTACTCGAGACCGGATCAACTGTAGCTCAATTAAAGCTTGTTTAGGATCAGCTTGTCTCATAAGCAAGCTAAGCTCGAACATTTCTTGAAGCTCATTAAGTTCTAAAACAAGCTTGAACAATGACATGCTAGATTCATTCGGGTCGTTTATCACCCTATGTGCGCCTAACCTAGTCTAGGCAACTCATTTATTATAAATAAAAATACTGACAGAACCAAATAAAGAATAAAAATAATAACCTCAGAGCATTGGAAGTCTTGAGCTCCAACTAACCGAATCGAATCCACCAAAGCACGCATTGTGTGCTTCGAAATCACACCCTGTTGTAAATACCGATTAAGAAACTCCGAATCCACAAGCTTCCGATCACCACCACCACTCGATCTACTACCATTATTATTGTAACTATTGGCAATATCTTCATCCAAAACCTCGATTTCGAAAGCTCCGAAATCAAACTCCGGCAATTCCTCATCCTCTCCCCTACCGATCACCTCCTCCAATTTCTCTCCACCACTCGCCATCCTAATCTTGTCCAAATTCATCCGAATCCTCCCTCCTTCGCAAATCGAACTCCGCAGCGTCTCGCTGTAAAAGCACCTGAACCACCCTCCGCCGACGGAGGGTTTGAGGACGTCGATGCGGTTACGGAAGCCGTTGCCGAAGTAGGCCTCGCAGGATCGGAAGGTGGGGTTAGGGTTTAGAGACCAGGGGAGGTAGGAGGGAAGGATGGGCCAGGGCTTGGTGAGGAGTTGTTTGTGGGGTTGGGTTGGGGTGTGGCGGTGGTTGGTGGTGGAGGAGCGGTGGGTGGAGGAGGAGGGTGGATTGTGGAGGAAATTGTCTGGGTGATAGGTGAAGTAGAGGTAGAGAGAGAATGAGTTGAAAGCGAAGAGAGAGAGGAGGATCTTCAGGTACCTGCTCTTCATAATTTCCAGGTCCTCTCTCTCTCTCTCTCTCTTCCTTCCTGCTATACTCGTCGGTTTCTATCTTTAACTGGGCAGGGTATATACACTTTCGCAAAGTTCAATGTTCGAAACTTAAATCTGTTCAAAAAAATGTTCGAAACTTAGGGGGTGTTTGTGAGCCTACTTTTCAGCTTTTCATTTTCAACTTTTTGACTTTTTGGATTATGACCAGAATGAGTTTTGAATTTAGGAGGAGTGTTTGGGAGAAATGTGCAAAATGCATTTTGAAGTTGAGAGGAAATGGAAAATGAGAAGTAGAATCCCAAAAGGAGCTCCCAAGCTCATTTTGGCTTTTGGCCTGGAAGATCAAAAACGGAGAATGCATTCTCCTGGAATGAATTTTCAAGAGTGTCGGCCAAACAGGAAGAAGCAGAAAATGAGAATGCCAAAATGCAAAAACTCGGCGCCCAAACAGCCCCTTAAAGAGCATCGCCAACGGTTTAACCATATTCCTAAACATTTTGGTTAAATTTTTGAAGATGGCTAACCTAAATAAATCCTCGCTCCAACAGTCTAGCCATATATATACATGAACGAAAAAATAATGAAATCATGTAAAACCTAGTCGCTTTCACCATGAAAATGTCGTTGTCGTTGAAGCTGTCAGGAACATCGTTGGAGTTTAAATAAATCGCTGAAAACACGGTCGATTGGGTTGGAAAAAGGTGAAAATCAAGCTCTGAATCCGGATCTGTGATGAAACAAGGCTAAAATCAAGCCTATGATGACTGGCGATGAAGGTGACTTCTGACGAGAGGGGAACCGAGGCTACAATACCTCAAGATCTATGGTGAGGTACAGTAGCAAAAACTATGATGGCTAGGTTCTTGTGGAGAGGCTGCTACGGGTGGATTTTGGAGGTTTCTCGCCAGATTTGGCCTCGTCGGGGTATTGCCTAGGCTGCTGGAGATGCTCTAACCCGTGCTATTAATTTTCTTTGAGATCGATTTAATATGACACATGCTCCAAGTCACGTAATGTGTGTGTGTGTGTGTGTGTTGTAATAGCGGGAGCGAAAAAACATACATTTCTAAAAAAATCTCAAATTAAACTTAACTAATTGTAAAAAAAAAATCTCAAATTAGTAAAAATTTATGAGGGTGAAAATTGAGAGTTGCAAGTCAAAAATCAAGATTGAAAGCAAGTGCGAAAAGCCATATTGAAAATTATGCGACTAAAATTTGTCCCAGCTATAATCGGTCCCTTGATCTTGATCAAATGCGCGCTTGATGAGATATTAAAAAAAATCTATAAAATATTTGCTTGCTTAAGTTGGTCGGTACTACCGTACTAGTAAGATTTTTGCTTGACCCCGACCAACATAAGTACGGACGGGTAGGTTGTGGAGCACTACTGGGTGGGGTTGCCATTGACTCACTGGCCGGGTAATAAATTAATAATTCATTTATTTATACCGGAGTACTATATTTTTTTTGGAACCAGTGGAGTATATTTTTAGTACTACTATTACTAATTTACTACTGGGATACTTGCCGGACAAGGGGTCTCTACTGTGCACTAGGTACATAGCATTGTGTCATATATCTCATCCGGCCGGCCGTTGCGAAAATACACGGCTTGGATGCCTTGCACTAATGCACGGCCCAATCCTCGGCGGTAGGATTGTTGAACACTACTCCTTAGTTTAGACTTTAGTGCACTCGATTAATTTTAGAGATTAACTTCGCCATTTATTAACAGGGAGGGGGATTGAAGCAGGAGTAAAGTCTTGTGCAAACTGATTCACCCGAAGAGTTGATAACGCTTTCAGGTTTCAAAATTGAAAGCTTAAAAGGAATCAATCAATAATTTTCAAGCCTCGACTACCAAAACATCTCAAAATTAATTTTATTTTTTTATTGTTACAAGTGATAAAATGATGTAATTGCATTAGATTAGGCATAGGTTCATGGTCAAATTAAACCCAACTGATAGCCCATTTCTCCGAGCGGGGCGATACTCAAGTTGAAAGGCACTTTTACCCTCACGCATTAGATTAAGGTTCAAATCTCACTAATATTTACTAAGAAATAAAACTCTTGGCATGTACTAAAAAAATGACCCCTCTGACGATAATTGACCGTTACATACCATTTGAAAGTGTACAACAGTGGCCATTTACACAAATTCTAGTTAGCTTCTTTAATTTTAAATTACCAAAAGAGGGAAACGGTTAAATGTGACACTCGTATTTCATAAATTTAAGAATTGAATTCCATTTCTCTTTGTTACTGTATTAATTAGGGAGTTCATTTTCACACATCTTGTAGGTATGTAGACTACTTTTATTCTTATATTTAAATTCATCGTATTATCCTTTAGTAGTATAAATTTACATGAATACAAATAAAAAAATAAATAATAAAAAGGAAAGTGTAAAAGTACTCAGTATTTTATTATTGCTTACTAGTACTTAAGAGTATCTCCAATTAGGGGTGCACATAATTCGGGCCAGGCCGGGCTTATACTAGATACTAACAAGACTTATGCATGTCTAAGCCCGGCCCATTAAGAATCGGGCTTCATTTTATATTCCCAAGCCTAGTCCAATTAAAGTTTTATTTCTCATACCCGTCCAAGAAGTCCATTTATTTTTTTAAAACATGATATCACAAACATAAATAAATCAACTACAATGATCACAAATAAAAAATTCACAACCAGGAATACTTAAAGTTTTATGTTCTCGCAAAACTATTAATAAAACCCATAAAACATTATGGTTTTAATAATTAAATTGTCTCTCAAAAGGCAATAAAAGTGTTCAAAAAGTGAAACTCTCCAACGTTCATAAAGCTTGACATGCAAAAAAATTCCTCCGGTCTCTCCCTTGTTTTGTACGGGTATATATATATATATTCTATTACAAAAAACTAATATAATATTCGGGTCGGGCCGGGTTCGGGTGGGCTTTGAGGAGTTTTCCAAACCCATCTCATTAACTAATCGGGCTTAAAAAATCAACCCGGCCCAACCCTATAGACCTAAATTTGTATCCCAAACCCTAATAAAATCGGGCTGGGTTGGGCGCTGGACGGGCCAGTGTGCACCCCTATCTCCAATGCGATCTTTATTCGAATCGCAACTGTCAAGAAGATAATTGAATTGTTAACAAACATGGGCTATCCCATAGCACAGACCGTCTCGCTCGCACAAACCGTCTCTCTCACGGGCTGTCCTATGGCACGATCCGTCTTACGACCATAACCCATCTCAGTTACCCAAACACAAGCAAAGAAAACGGTTTATTAACTCGGTATTTGAGATCGCGCACACAAATACACAATTGATTGAAAGCATAAAAATCATTCCATCTGATCATAATGAAAAGGGTTCTTAGTTAAACAACTGATCCGAATAGATAAATCTAAATCCTATACATAAACAAAGTTACTTGAATCGGGGCTTCATCTTCCCCTAGAAATTGGGTTTAGCCGGACATCCCGACTGCTTCTGTTCCGAAAGTTGCTGCTTGCGGCTCTGTTCTGTGATGCGTCAAAAGCCTCCGTCAGAAGTCCCTGTTGCTTGTCTTTTTATAATGGATCTCGGTCGAGTGCCCCCAAGCCGAGTAGCCGACCCTCAATTAAATTAGGAAAGCCTTTGTATTTTTCTCGGTCCAACTCCAAACAATTACTCCTAGTAATAACAATTGGTGGGCCCACCAAGACATGCATAACAATCATTCCGATTTCAATTCTAAAACCACGTCCACAGTACATGAATGAATTCATGCGGCCCAATCTTTTTACTCCATTATTTGGACATGGGCTTTGCTTCGATGCCATGTAACTCTCGATTTTGCGCTTGTTTTTGTATCAAAGTCTTCAAATACCTACAACACGCAAATGAAGCATTAAACTCCAAGTAACGATGTCAACGGACCTAACAAAGATAAATTAGGAGGCGCCAATGTGAACTTTTACGCGCCTATCACGGGCCAAACCTTAGGAGAAACAACCAGAAACAAGCAACTAGAAACAAAATCTAAATCATGTTCCTACTAAGCAAAGGAAGATGATACATTCCACTTTTGGCTCAAACTAAGGTTTTCACTAGAATGAGGCCCTTACCCCACGAACAGACCCTATCCCGAACATTAGCTACAATAACAGAGGTAACATCTTCGGGGTGCAGGACTTTAGAGTACATTCCATTCTCATTCCCTTATCGCGCTCTTTGTTTCATCCATACCAAATACAGTAAAACTAGTTTCAGTATTCATATAAACCTATCTATTAACTTTTGGGCTCCACTTGTCCCATCTATATCCACATCCTTAATCTCATCTTATCTAATCATTTCTAAAAAAACTCGACAATCAAACGTGCTTAGTAGGTGCTATTAACTCTTATGGCGCCAACCATTACCGAATTTTGCTCCGACTTTATAAGGCAACCCATTAATAGACGGTGGATTGCTCCCCATAAATTAGTCGAGGTACGCGTAAAATGATCTTAGACATCTTAAAATACATAACAAAAATAAATAAATAAAAAGAAAAACATGAAGTTTTGTTTGAGTCTTGTCAAGTGCACAATTTTTCCTTCTATTTTTCCCATACTAACTACAATAAAACAATGCTAGTAGTACAATTTGCGACCTCGACTTTTTTTCTTTTTCTTTTTTTGCGTGTACACAACAAGAATGGGGGTGGGGGGATTTGAACCTTGGCACATCGTGGGGCAAACAAGGCCCTTATCACTTGGGCTGCCAATCACTTGTGCGACCTCGACTTTTATTAGTACAAATTTAAGTTGAAATCAAAACAAAAACAACAGAAATCTAACAGCGAAGAATAGGGCCTCAAGATCTCCAATCCCTAGCTTTCTCAAACCCATTGATGCAATTCTCATAATCTTCAATTGTCTGGTCAATTTCCTCCTGACTATTCATCACAAAAGGCCCAACTTGCACCACTGGTTCACCCAAGGGCTCACCCCCAACCAAAACAAACCTCATGGGCTTACTGGACTTGTTCCAAACCTCAAGCCCATCTCCACAGCCCAAAAGAAGCAGATGGTGGGCTGTCACAGGGACAGACTTTGAATTTCCGAAAATGCCCTCCCCTTCCAAGACATACACAAATGCATTCCAAGAGCTGGGTATTGGTTGCTCCAAGTGGGCCCCTGGCTTGAGAGTGAAGTCCAAATACATTGTGGGTGTCCTTGTGTATATTGGTGATTTGATTCCTAAGGCTTCTCCTGCTATTACTCTCACCTTGACCCCATCTTTTGAAGCTTCTGCAATGTCTTTGCTTGCTATTTCTTGATACCTTGGCTCAATCCTGTGATTTAATGGGGGCAAATTAGACCAAAAATAAATTAAACTAGAAATTCATAAACAATTTAAACAATGAAAATGCTACAATACATACCCTTTTTTTAGTGCGTAGGATATGCATTTCTTTGAATTGTCTTAAATTCGTAAAATTTGCATAGAAATTCAATAGTATGTATGTTGAAATTTCGAAACAATTACTAAATGCTCATAAGCAAGTGGTGGCTCTTGGATGCTCCACACTGCATCCCGGGATCGAGTTTCATTCTCCCCTCCTCATGTAATAGATTAAAATGACGCATGACAAAAATAATAATAATAATAATAATAAATGCTCATAAGGCAACATTGTATTGAAATTATGTACACAAGTTAAAGTGGTATACCGTATGCACTTATAAATAATGCTTATCGTAGCATTTGTCCCCCTCAAAGTTAAATGGATAATAATAGTTAAATAAACTCAAAAGTGTGTGACATATTGGGGTTGGAAGCACCATTGGCTTTGAGCTGTAAGCACTTTTGGAAATCAATGATGATGATAAATTATGGCAGTCATACGACTCATCCCGGATTTATGGCAATGTATTAAAGAAGCCATTTGACTTTTGATTACCGAGTATATGATAAAAAAATCAAGCATACTTTTTGAGCAATTTTTTAGTCAGTGCATCTAGACCGTCCATATTGGTTGTGGATGGTCCGGATTTGGAGAGAGAGAGGAGGGAGAGTGAGGAGAGAGGGTTTTCAATCTTAGCCGTTCAATACACTTTTAGAATGCCCGGATACAATATTTGGATACCATGTAGGCTCGGCCACATGGTACGTACCCAGTAGGTATCCAGAAAATTTTCATTCTTTTTTCTCCAAGGCCCTTTGGAAAAATCTTTTGTTGCCTTGTGCTTTAAAAATTACTCTACTAATTACAATATGAGAAACAATTTGATTTGATTTTACGAAGAAAACATTTAAACATGGGAGCCTAAACTCTTAAGAACTACCACGCATTTGCAAAAAGAACCATTCCAAAACAAATACAAGGGCAGTATCGGACTGAACGGATCTCAGCCGTCCGGTGCATTTTCTTATTTTTTTTTCTTGGTTTCTTTTCCTGTGACTTACACTTCCGAAACAAATACTCTATCCCTCCGAACATTTTAATTATTTTTTGGTATACAATAGCTTACAGGGACGCCATCACTACTTCTCCTAATATATGGATTTCCAAAACTACCCTTTTAGCTATGTGGTCATAAATTTGAAATTCACGAGGAAGGGCAAAAATTAAAAAGTTTTACCTTTTTCTTCTTGACTAGTCAAAGTAGACAAATAATATGGGACAACCCGAAAGGAAAAGGAAAATATACTTACATTTTATGTTGGGAGGAGAGGTTGATCCACAACTGTAAGCCCTTTTGAGTTCCTTGTGCTGCAGGCATTTCAGAGTGAACAATCCCTCTTCCAGCAGTCATCCATTGCAAATCACCTGCTCCTATGGTCCCCTTGTGTCCCTCAAAGTCTTCATGTGTCACAGCACCCTGTTTAATTACCAATACAAAACAAGTTAATATTTTGTGTTTCTACTGAGTTGTTTCGGTCAGCTTACGTGCTCCTCAAGTTATCATAAGAATCAACCCCACAATCCAGGAACGGGGAAACAATTAAAGCCGAAGCAATTTGGCAAAAAAAGTTCATGCACGTTGAGCGCATGCATTAAAAACAATAGTAAGATAAACCGTAGTAGAATCGACACACGAGAATCTATCTTTTATAAGTATATAACAGTGAAGATAAGATTGACAAAAATATGTTATCATTCGTTATATACATTCTTTTCTTTTCATTTAACCTTATTTCAAAGTATTATGATCTTGACTTTATTCATTATTTAGAGACCAAATTCGAACTTATGATATTCGAATATATCTAAAACTTTTACTTAAATGATATAGTATACTACAAATATTGGGCTGGCCCTGCATAAATTAATCCCACCATTAATTTTAAGTAAATCTGCTTTTTCGTGACAGGAAAACCATAAAAATGACCACCTTGTTTGGAACATGTTTTAGAAACATGTTTTGGAAACAAACTCAAAAAAGTGGTGGGACCCACTTTTTTTCTCTCTAACTTTTTAATCATTACTCTCATTTCTCACTCTATCTCTCTCCTCCTTTTTTCTCTCTCCACAATTATTACTCTCATTTCTCTCTCTACCTTTTTCCAAATTTTTCAAAAACACTTTCCCAAAACACAAATCAAACAAAGCGGACATCCCTTTAAGTTGCACAATCACATCAAACTTGCTAATTACCAACAACTTTATTATAATAAATGAATTAGCTTGTATGTCAATTACAAGAATCTTTAAATAAATATAAGGTGAAACAGAAGAAACGAATAAAACATGGGGCCCTTTTGTCCTATTTTATAATATACTTATGAAATTTAAACATGAGAAACTCGACAGGTAGAGAAATATAATATAATTAATTTTTTTGCATACCTGAAGCATGTAGGTGACTGTTTCGAATCCTGTCAAATAAAAACAAGAAGGAAAAAAAAAAAAACCCAAATGTCAATATCTCCGAAAACAGAGCAATCTTTTTCTTCAGAAAAATCCAAATGTCAAAAAGGGACGAGGATCAAACCTCTGTGTGGATGATCAGGAAATCCAGAAGGTGCAGAAACTGCAATTTTGTTAACCCAAAAAAATTGCAAAAAATTAGTTTTTTTCCTTTTTTTAACAAACTGAATGATGATTGAAATAGATCCCGTTGTGCGTAAATATATGAATATAATAGGTTTGAGTGAACAAGTAACCCTGGACAGAACTCATTGGAGAAAAACGATTTATATAACCGACCCAAAGTGATTGAAACATAAGGTTCGGTTTGGTTTGGTGATCGAAATATAAAGGAAACAGAGGAAAACCCACCTGAGAATTCGTCCAGAAGAAGAAAAGGATCGAAGTATTTCAGTTCAAACCTGAAGGGAATTTCAAGATACCCACAAACCCATTTAGCCAAATAACTCAAAAATGAAATCTTCATTGAAAAATAGAAAGAGAGAAAAAAAAGAAATTCAATCTTGGGTCTTTATATACCTTCCTATGCTTCTTCTAACAATGGCTCCAACCCCTTCATGTTGAGGCCTAGCCAGAAACTTTCTCACTACCAGCCTAAGCTCTTTTACGACACTCGACATCGCGCTGTCTGTCTCTCTTGTTTGAATCACTCTGTATGTATTTACTCTGTGTGGCGATTTGAAGATGTGAGAAGAAAAGCCAAGAATTCAATCTGTATTTATAGGAAAACAGAGAGAGAGAGAGAGAGAGAGTTCGTTGATTCGTGTGTGTATATATGTATGTCATGTATACATCATATTTGGAGGGTCAAAGGGGACATTGTTGGCGGCCATGGGGGACCCACATGGAGGGTGGGGAGTTTCCCGCAAAAATGCTACATACACACCTACCCGTACACGCTCTACCACACCCTCTCTCACATGGGGTGTGGTCCCCACATGTGGACCCCGTGTGGGGACCACACCCAATGTAAGAGAGGATGTGGTAGAGTGTGTACGGGTGGGTGTGTATGTAGCACTACTCTCCCTTCCTTGAGATCAAGGGGATTCGCTGTACTATTTAATAATCTTTCGTGGATCAAATTTTGGTAACAAAGACGTCAGGATAGCGTTAGCATGAGGTCTGTTGGGGTTG
Source organism: Gaultheria prostrata (assembly GCA_036023075.1). Classification (NCBI taxonomy): domain Eukaryota; kingdom Viridiplantae; phylum Streptophyta; class Magnoliopsida; order Ericales; family Ericaceae; genus Gaultheria; species Gaultheria prostrata. The sequence continues at coordinate 7,511 of JAXBDA010004640.1, read as the reverse complement.
TCGTATCCTAGCCGTTGGATTATAAGTACAATTTATACCTCCCTCCGTCCTATTTTACGCGGATTTGGGGTTGCCGCTGTGCAGCCCCATGCACAACAAGTGTTGTGCACCATCCGTTCATTGTTTGAATGGACGACCCAAATTTTTTACGCGCTCTCTACGGATTAAGAAGTCTAAACTAATGCTTTAGATTTCAAAAAATATGTAATATGAATATTGTTTGATACCATCTCGATTAATTTTGTTATATGAAGTACTCGAAATTATGAGAAATATTGTAAATTAAAAGATATAGACAATTTAAAAATGACACGAATATCAACCATGAACAAACCAATTAGGATGGAAAGAGTGTTTTTAAAGGCAAAACTGAAAGGGCATGTTTTGATGGTCGTTTTTAAAAATGAGATATTTATTTTGGGACATCCAAAGATAGAAAGAATGACTCTTAAAATGGGACGAAGAGATCCACTTTTTTGTAATGTCGAAAGTCAAGTGATGAATATGAACCGTTCATTCCAATAGGTTTCTTTTTGTTGTGACATCATTTTGTGATTATACAGAATTTTGATTTTTTGTTTTTATAATCGAATGTTCGGGTCAGTTTGCGTGCACCTCGATTAATTCGAATCAGGGGTGGGTATTGTGCACCGTGTTGTGCATCCCTTGGGCATCCGATCATGTTTTGGACGGCCCGGATGTATTCAATAATTTTAATTTAACTTTGATTTATTTTTACCGGTAAAAAATTGAAACACATCCGGGCTGTCTAAAACACAATCGGATGGCCGAGGAGTGCATAGCACCTAGGTGCACAACACCACCCCGATTTGGGGTACCCGTAGTGACCCGAGTCACTACGTCCCCGTAGTGACCTCAATTGTGGGCCATATGGAATCTTCATTTAGAATCGGAACCGCACAATTTGTCGGGAATGTTGAGCAGATCATTCATGTAAAAAATCAAATTAATTGGATATTGGTAGCTATATATTCGGATACCATTTATATGAGTGACCAATATCATTTGGAGAATACACTGTAAGACAAATTTGTCTCAATTGTGTTTCTATCAATCTCCGATGATCATAATTTTTTTTACCCATAGTGTGCTCAACATACTTGAAAAAATGAATGGTTCCGATCCCAAATAAAAATTTCATAGGACCCACAATTGAGGTCACTACGGGGACGTAGTGACTTGACTCACTACGGGAACCCCATGTCCCACAGCACCCACCCCGTTTCCGATTAATTCTGAGACCCTGAATGTAACGACCGAGCATAACTCCCAGTGGTCATGGTTTGGGATGGTTGGCCTCTGTGGAGAATTCGAACATGCGATCTCATGGTCAAACACTGATTGCTTTCTTATGTCCACTTTGTCAATTCTTTGGGTTAAAATTTGAATTATATTAAATTCATCCTCCGTTACAACTTGTAGGTCTGTTCACAAAAAAAAAAATCCTCCATTGCAAGGAGAAAAAATATGTGGACCCATTGTAGAATCTTACTACATTTTTTAGTCTCTAAATTAGAACAATAATCATCAGGGCATCTCCGATTGTTAGAGTAAATTATTTATATCAAATTTATTTCTAAATTTGCTCTTTTTTTTTGTGTTACACTGGTCCGACGGTTTCAAAGCCATATTTTAGCTTTACAATTATTTTTTGTTTGCCTGCGTGAGATTTGCGCAATTATTTGTTTAATATACATTACAGCCTTTGAATCCGAACACTATGGGTTTTTTTTTTTTTTTTGTTCTTTTTTTTCTGTTGCAATGGAATTCAACACTATGGTTTATGCAGGGTCGACGGAGCCAGAAATTTCACTACGCAGTGGCGAATTTTTTTCTAAAATATTTTGCAGGGGCGAAGCCTATATAATTCATTGGAATTTTTTTCCCATATATAATACTAGAGGTATTTTTTTTCTTGCAGGGGCGACTGCCCGTCCGCTCCTACTGGCCCCGTTGACTCCATCCCTGGGTTTATGATCCTTGAACCCATTTGATTTATCCATTTCGTGGAGATGAAAGAGTCAACATACTTAGCATCTATTCTAATATATAAAAGGGGAACACCAGTTTGGTACTATAATCCAGTTTTGAAGCCTGTCACAAAAGTGATTTCCTCTTTTGCCCCTGGAAAAAAAATGGTTTCCGGGTAAAGAGGTGAAAAAGAAAAGAAAAAAACCGCTTGAAAAGGTGAAGAAAAAAAAAACCGTTTACGCGGAGGAGGAAAAACATAACTGCTTGACAAGAAAAGAAAAAAAACCGCTTGAAAAGCAAGGGACAAAACAGTAAAACTATAGAAAAAACTGACACCCCCACGTAAAAAACTTCCCCTTTCCATGATCTGCGCGCTTTCATTTCTACTGCCCCTTTCTAAACTGCTCCCTTTGGTGGATCGTGATCTACTCACATTTTTTTTTACCAAAGTTTAACTTGCACACGCATTGCGTACGTGTGCCCCGGCCTCTAGTAAGAATAAATGGCAAAGCGATTTAATCAAATTAGATTGAATAAATGGCCGGAGGCAAATTTAGCACAAGAAATAGTTGATCATCCGAGGGGTGCTACTTGACCTTCAAGCAAAAGATGTTCTTAAGACTGAATAAAAGAGGAGTACTATGGTTATTGAGGTTCTAATCTAGTCATCAATAAGACCATGTTTGATACAAGGTTTCAAGCTTGGGATTAGGATTGTGAATGTTTTGTTTTTGATGTTATGGATTGCTAATACAAAGGGACCGTGAAACCCACCAAATCTCTGGATTTATCAACCCAAGGGAGGTTGGGTATTGTTAAACGTATCCCAAGGCCAAGGTATTGAGTGGGTAAAGAAAATTAATTATGACCTCTCCCTTTTTATCTATTGCCACAATTACCCTCTTGCATATATAACGTAAAAAACCCTACTATCCACCATTTCATCGTATTCTCCAGAGAGTGGCTGTGAGAGAGAAAATTGGCAAAACAATTAAACATGATATTACTAATCCCATGACCTAATCCCGTGGAGCGAAGGATTCATCTTCTCATTATCAATCTCAACCCAATTTCATCTCATTACTAATCCCTCTGAAACGAAACTTCGTATCAAACAGCGCCTTGTTATTATCAAAATGAATCTAACGTGAAAAGGATCAAACTATCTTAGCTCTAAGCCTGCCTATATAAGTTTGTTTTCAATTTCACTCTTAACAGTTGAACCAACCAGAGAATTCCTCCAGCACAAGAAAAGGATCAAAGCATGAGGACATGCTACATTCCCATCAAATTTTAAGGTAATGATGCATTTTGGGGTGTATTCCCATCCAAGCATGATGCATTTACGGGGTGCGGGTAGTGAGCTCCCTCGACTATCTGATCGGCGACCGATAGTCCGGATAAATTGAGGTTAAATTAAATGTAAAAATATATATTTTAAATGAAAAATGATCCAGACCATTGATCGCCGATCGGGCGACCAAGGGAGCTCACCACACGCGTGTAGTGAGCCTCTCACTATAGAGTTCCGGGCGTGAATTCCAAAGACCCTGTCCACATTCCACTTCAATTGTTTTGACCCCTTGGTCCCAAAAATAATGCCGTGACAACCCCACAAAAAGCTTTCTCAACATGATGCCACGATTCAAAAATACCCCTACAAGAACTACAAGAGCTATCATCAGCCTGTCGCCATGAATTCTAAACTTCACAAGTTAAAGAGTTTGAAAATACTCCCCATTGAAATTTCGTTTAACACTAAATTAACATTTTTTTAAGTTTTGTTAAAAATTTGAAACCAAGCCTAAACAAGTATACTCGGCTCGGTCAACTCATGGCATTTAAGAATTTAAGTTACCTGTAATCGATTTGAATTGTTCCACAAAACTGATTTATTGTGTTTTACAATACATGTCATTTTAACACAAAAAATTAACTTAAGCCTGTGTTTTACTAAAGTCAATTTCTGGAACAACAGGTCGTTGTTTGAGATAAGTAGGTCTTGTGAACAAATCAAAGCTTGAACATTTTTTTAAAAATTAATTACTAATAAGTTATTAAAACAAAGTTGAACAATTCAGTATCCGGCTCGTTTCCAAGTTTTTTTTTTTTTGTTGTTGCACTAGTGGCATCCCTGCAACATTTTAACCATTATACTACCGTTATTTCAGTTTAAAAAATATCACCCTAATATTGCGTCAATTCAAAATTTCAAAATGAAAGATATTCCGGACATGTTAAATTACAAAAAGAAAATTGGTAGACCCATCCTTGGGCAATTAGTTTCTCTCTTTCGTATCTTCTAAGGCTGAGCTTCCACTACAATATTTTTGATATTCTAAGATTATAAATTATCAAATCAAAAAGTCATTCTCCTCATATATATTAACTTATTTTTAACAATTTATAAGCCAAAAAATACCGAACATATCAAAATTTTCACTGTGGAAACTCAAACTAAAGTTGGAAACTTATGTCCAAAATTGAAAAAAAAAGAGAGAGAATCGAAAGCATCAAATCAAAAGACTAAAAAAAAGACGAATGGTGCTTGGGGTGGGCCATGAAGATGAGAGGTGGGGAAACATGAGCCCATTAACCACAGGAAGAGAAACCGGCATGCTTTTTTTTTCTTTTTTTGAACGGCGAAAAGGTCGGAGTGAGCAACCAACGTAGCCAAGGATGGAGCCAGGGATGGCATGTAGGGGATGTCGTCTCTGCTACAATCTGAAAAAATTCTACTATTGTATTAAAAAAATATACATATCATCAAATTATATAACTCCGTCCCTCCTCCCCAAATATGACCCATCCCTCCTACCCAAAAGTCCCGACTCCGTCCATGGACGTAGCAATTCCTCATGAGCGTGACCATATGAGCTCCTGACCCGCTATGAAATATCCGATTCGAGCCATAACTATTAACCGATCCTGACAGACCATCATCATAGCACCATCTAGGACTTGAACCATGTCGAGAATTATGTACAAGAGAGAAGAGCACTTAAAGCTTCGATGATCTTTTGTATAGGTGTAATGAGTAAATGACGACACGAAGACAAAAGCATGACGCATTAGTAGCCGTTGATTTTTCAAACAGCGAATGAGAAGACGGACATTTCCTGGAAATACTGCAACTAGTAAAAACTGTAAGCAGGTGATTGATTGATTGATACTTACGAGATATAAAAACGTGTTGGACTTTTCGAAACCTCATTTGGATTCTAAAGACGTGGTCCACGTCCCCACCCCTCATTTTGATGATCCACCGATTAACGAACCATGACGTAATCTTAGTGCTAAAAACATTCTATAATGTTACATAATGTTACTTACACAATATCAAGACACAATAATAAGGGAAAAAACTTTGGTGTCAGTTGGGTATCACCTGAAGGTATCCAACGAGCATTTCGTACTTTCAAAAGTGTTTTGGACGGTTTAAATTTGAGAGAAGAGAGCGATGAGAGAGGGAGGGAGAAATATGGAGCATCCAAAATAATTTTGAACGGCTGAGATTGACGCTCAGGCACCACTTGTACCCTATCCTATTCCAAAATTTTCTTCGACACAACATTTTGCGTGACAATACATGATTAGTTGTTGTAAACAAGTTCAAAGTGTTTGTTCTCTCATAACAAATCATGTAGTGTCACACATGATGTTGTGTTCCTAGCAATATTGAAAAACTTTATCTTCAGCTCGGGAAAATCGCAATAAAACTAACTAAGGGTACAGAAACAGCAGGGGGTACTGAAAATGTACAACGGCTTACGGGGCTCATTTTGGGTTTTACACAAATAATCCGAATCGTTCATCAATTTTAAAATTAAAATGTTCGAGTATTACTCCAAAATTTAACTCAATTGGATATGCGTAAGTAAGTGATTCAATATTGAAATTTCCCATTCAAAATTGAGGATCCTGAATTTTGAATGGTAACTTGAAGTTTGAATCAACCATTTAGATGTATCCAATTGAGCAAATTTTTTTTGTAAAGTCAGTCGAAAAATTATTTTGAAATTATTGAACCCAAAAATGGGCTCCGCAAGCCGTCATATATTTTCGATACCCCTTTGGTTCGGTAAGTCGGGTCCGAAAAATTGTGCTCAGCATGTTGATAAATTTTTTTCGCAAAACTATTAAGGGTGCCTCATAGGCACACGTTAAGCACACAAACAAACAAAAAAACACACACTCCAATACACATTTTACATTTTTCAATACACTTTTACATATCCTCATACACTTTTCACACATTTCAATATACTTTCTCAACCTTAACGTATGCGTATTGGGCACACATCTGCATATATATTTCCAACTATTAATTACTCATGGAACAGTAACACTGTCAACTTGTCAAGTGGAGAAAGCACATAAAGTACCCGTTGACGGTGCTCACTCTTCAACTCGTATGTTAAAACTGGTGCCAAAAAGAGTTCGTGGGATAAATCCCCAAGACAGAAAGTTTCTTAAAATAAAAAAGAACGTTGAATATCAGGGAAATTAGAATGAGACATCTGAATAGAACTATTTTTTTTTTTTGGTTTCTTTTCGTCCAAAAATGCTAAAGACAGTAAATAGTACTCCCGTCCCATTTTAAGTGACCCCTCTGAAAAAATATGTATTTTGTGGACGTTAAAAATGTACTTCCATAGAATGTTTTTAATTTTTTTTTGCCCAAAATTAAAGTGCACAATGAGCACTTTAATTTGGTATAAAACAAATTAAAAAATTATATAGAGAAATGTATTTTGTAGGGGTTCGACATTGCATGTATTCCCATAATGACCACTTAAAATGGGACGGAGGGAGTATTACGTAGCTGCACACGCTCACAACAAGCAAGTCTAACCCAGGGGTTTGAATCCCGTATCGTACATGGTAGTATCGGCCGCGTATGTACCGAATTTGGGAGTGTGGTAAGTATTGTGTAGCTTGGATTTGAAAGTGGTGGTGATTTGGTATAAAACTCTCTCTCTCTCTCTCTCTCTCTCTCTCGACCTCTATTGAAGGTGAGCTTTCTCTATCTTCTTTCTCTTGCTGTTTTTATGTTTGTGTGTGAGTGTTAAGCTGTGGGGAAAAGTGTGGAACAAATTGGGTTTATATAGGGGTGGAAAAGTGTGGGAAAGAGAGGAGAGGATAAGGTGGAATTAATGGGTGATTGCATGGGTGTAAGAGATAAATCTGTATGAAGGAGTATGATAAGGTAGGAGGTAGTATACGCCTGGTAATGGCAGGGATAAGGTGCATAGGGTTAGGATTTGAGAATATATGGGGTGTAAGGAAAGATAGTTGAGGGTAGGTGATGAGAGGTGGTGAAATGTTGATGGGATGTCTTTAGAATGTAGGTGGGAAGGGGATGTGATAGGAGGCTGGCATGGCAAAAGATTTAGTGATGATGGATTGGATTTAAGTGTTGTGATGGGATAGAAAAGTGGAAGAGATAAAGAGGTGTGAGAATGTGATGATGGTGTTAGAGATTTGGAGAGAGAGAGAGAGAGAGAGAGAGAGGCGTA
>JAXBDA010004639.1:0-27914 GCA_036023075.1 Gaultheria prostrata | reverse complement strand
GATTAGGGGTAGTTTAGGGGTAGTTTTAGGATGGTGGTAGAGTGTATTGTACGTATAGGAATCGTAGAAGATCATCCCAGACGCTCCCTATGCAGGGAAATCTCATGATTAGATGCTCTGCAGAATTACTGACTGGACCAGAGTTGAGCGCTCAAGGCCTCAATCTTGAGCGCTCAAGGTGTTCTTCAGGAATTGAGCGCTCAATGCCTCAATCTTGAGCGCTCGAGGTGTTCTTCAGAGATTGAGCGCTCAAGGCCTCAATCTTGAGCGCTCAAGGTTCTTGGTGGCTTTGTTTGGCTGGATGGTTCTTGGGTTATTTTGGCTTGTTAGGTGGTGTTAGGTTGATTGGTGCAAGTTCAAGTCCCTTTTCACAAGCCTTTGGGTAACCATGATTGGTCTGTTTCATCATAGAGAGTGCCCGAGTGCATTCTAGGTTCAAAATTGGGGTGTCTACAGCCTTGTTGAGTACTTGAAAATTATAAGGGTGAGCTCACTAGCCCAGTAGGAAAGCATCTATCGATTCTAAATGGAAAAGAGATGCCCATGCCGTGCAACAAGGAAAAATAAACATGTGATAAGGTTCATAAGATCATATGAGAAGGGTAAGAATATCATAAGGATTGATAATCGCTAATACAACCCGAATATGGCTCCGTCATATCCGATACATACTCGACACGTCGCAAGTGTTCAAGACATTCTCATTATATGCTTTATACATTTAAACCATTCTTTATACTCCGGGCATACCTTGTCAGGCCCCGTGTTATTCCGCGCATACCCTTTCGGGCCCCGTGTCATTCCGGGCATACCTTTTCGGGCCCCGTGTCATCATTCTCACATTACCGTTGTCATTTCATGTTCAATAGTATCGTCTCGGTGACCATGCATAACCTCAACTCAATCCTATGATCGAAACCCTAATTCGGTTAGTTATCGCCCAACTAGTGTCGTTAGATGTCACACATGTAATACAAATCCCGAGGGAGCTTAAGATAACATTGGATACGCTAAATTATACTCATGACACGCATCTCGAGGTGTTTCAAGTCAATTAGAACGAACATAATGTGCACGTCGCACAAAATGGGCCAAAGCGGGTCAAAAGGAGTAAAATCACCTTTAAGGAGGTTTGGGTAGACCCAAAATGGTCCTGAGTTGAACAGAAGGTTTTGGGTCGACCCACTACAGGGTCTGGGTCGACCCAGAATGCTTACGAGCAGATTTTTAACAGTCTCTAGTATTTTCGCCATAACTTTTCACACCGAAATCTGTTTAGGACATATTATATATCAAAACGTAGGTAATTTGAAGAACTACAACATTTTAGTTTTACACTTTTCCCAATTCTGCTTTGATGTTTCCCAAAAAGCCTAAATAGTGACCAGTTCTAGCAGATTTTCACCCATGGTGGGGGATTTCAACCCAACTCAAATCAAACCCACAAATTGGTTAGTAAAATACTTAGGAAATAGATAGAACAACTCCACATCAACATTGTAAGACTAGAGTGCTTCCACAAAAGGCTCAAAGCAAGGATTAAGAGGGATTTTACAAGTATGAGGGTTATACACACACAAACATCAAATTTGCATTGAGAATTGAAGGATGATCCCCTACCTCTTAAGATTGTGACTAGAAAACACCTCCAAAAGTGAAACCCTAGCTCAAGCTCCAAACTCCAAGCAAAAATCTTCAAACACCGGGGTGAAAAAGGCACACCAACGCGTAGAGCACGAAACTTTGAGAAGCTTTTGTGAAGGAAGTAAGCTTGGAACTCAAGGGTTGGCTTGGATTGGTAGAGAAATGAGTTTGAGAGCTATGGAGGAGTTAGAGGGAGGAAGGGACTGATTTTAGGGGAAAGAGATGAGTTTCTCTCTCTTCTCCCACCACACACACATATACACATCTTAAAAATTACACCCCAAGTCCAAAAGTGACTTGTGTAAACCAAACACACCCAATCAACATATTTCTCACCAACACTCCAACACTTAGTCAATATTATCATTTCATTCAATTCCTCACATTAACCCATTGTTATTTACGAAAAATAAATATGAATTTCCGGGTCTTCACATTCTACCCTCCTTAGAAAAATTGTCCTCAAAATTTGCTCAAACGACCAATCATACAATCACATATACCATGCATAAAAGTGGACACGTATCCGACACGTATCCGATATGAAATGGCTAAAATAACCAAAAACTCACATTAATCAAGTCGAAAATAGTTCCGAATATTTCTCCCTTATCTCGTCTTCCCTTTCCCATGTTGATTCTTCGCTCCCGAAGTTATTCCACAATACCCGGACCAACTGAATCGTTTTACCCCTTAGCGTTTTCTCTTTCGTATCCATAACCCGTATCGGCTTTTCCCCATACGACACATCAGCCTCTAGCTCTAGTTCGGACCATTCTAACACGTGCGATGGATCCGGCTCATATTTCTTCAACATTGAGACATGGAAAACATCGTGAACACCAGATAACCGTGGCGGCAAGGCCAAACGATACGCGACTCCCCCAATCTTCTCTATAATGTCAAACGGCCCAATATAACGTGGTGACAATTTACCCCTCGTCCAAAACGCGACAAACCCTGACGCGGTGATATCTTGAGAAATACATGATCTCCCACATCGAATGATAATGGACGTCTACGGCGGTCGGCATAACTCTTTTGACGACTTTGGGCGGTTAGTAAGCGTTGATGAATCACCTTGACCTTCTCAGTTGTTGCTTCTTGAGCTTCCTTAAGCCTCTTCCGGATTACTCTCATGTTATCGGCGGTTTCGTTAACCCATTCGGGTCCCACTAATGTCGCTTCTCCCAATTCGGTCCAACATACCGGTCATCTATACGGTCTACCGTACAAAGCCTCGAAAGGCGCCATCTCGATGCTCGATTGGTAACTATTGTTATAAGCGAACTCAATTAGCGGTAAATGGTCCTCCCAACTACCCCAAAAATCTAGTACGCACGCCCGTAACATATCTTCCAATATTTGAATCGTCCTCTCGGATTGTCCGTCGGTTTGTGGATGGTACGCGGTACTAAACAACAAGTTCGTCCCGAGTGCGGCTTGCAAACTTTGCCAAAATCGAGCGGTAAAATGCGGATCTCTATCGGACACTATCGATACCGGAATCCCATGAAGTCGAATAATCTCCCGAATATACAAACGGCTAAGCGTCTCTACCGTATCGGTGACTTGAATCGGTAAGAAATGAGCACTCTTGGTAAATCGGTCAACTATAACCCACACGGCATCGTGTCCCCTCGGTGATCTCGGCAAGCCCGTCACAAAATCCATCATCACGTTCTCCCACTTCCACTCGGCTACCGGTAATGGTTGCAACTCTCCCGCCGGCCGTTGGTGCTCCGCTTTCACTTGTTGGCACGTAAGACACCGTGACACAAAGATAGCCACGTCCTGTTTCATTCCCGCCCATGAAAATTGCCAACGCAAATCGTGATACATTTTCGTCCCACCCGGATGTACAGCTAACGGTGAATGGTGAAACTCTCGCAAAATCTCTTCCCGACACGCGATAGGCACGAATAACTTCCCTTTGAAATGCAAACTTTGGTCGGAGTGGATCATCCACCCAACCGGTGCTTCCCCGCTAAGAAACTTGGCTCGAAAGTTGCCCGCTTCCTCATCCGTTGTTGTGCCTCAATAACCCGAGTAGATAAAATTGATTGAACCGTTAAATTGCATAGCGTTACCCCCTCATGAATCTCCTCGCAATGCATCGCGTAAAAACCCAACTCCTTCATCATCTTCCATTCGTCGATTGCCAAACTCGCTAGACTAGCCGGTTTCCTACTAAGTGCATCTGCCACTACATTTGCCTTTCCCGGGTGATATTGCAATTCGAAATCATAATCTTCCATGTGTTCCATCCAACGGTGTTGTCGCAAATTTAGCTCTTTTGTGAAAATAAGTACTTTAGGCTTTTATGATCCGAAAACACATCAAATTTTTCACCATAGAGGTAATACCTCCAACTTTTCAAAGCAAATATAATGGCCACAAGTTCCAAATCGTGGGTCGGATAATTACGCTCGTGGTCCTTTAATTGACGTGATCCATACGCTACCACCCCATTTTGCATCAAAACACATCCAAGCCCTTCCCGCGAGGCGTCACAATAAACGGAGTAGCCAACTCCACGTTTGGGCACGATAAGAATAGAAGCGGAAGTTAGTCGTTTCTTCAATTCGGAAAATGCCGCTTCACACTTGTCATCCCACACGAATTTCGTTCCCTTGCGAGTTAGTCGAGTCATCGGTGCCGCTAAGCGCGAAAAATCAAGCACAAATCGACGGTAGTAGCCGGCTAAACCCAAAAAGCTCCGAATCTCAAAAACACTCTTCGGACATTCCCAATTTAAAACCGACTCAATTTTCCCCGAATCCACAGAAACCCCGTCTCTCGATACCACGTGCCCCAAGAATTTGACCTCGGACAACCAAAACTCGCATTTACTAAGCTTGGCATACAATTGATTCTCTCGCAAGAGTTCAAGAACAATGGTGAGATGAGATTGATGGTCTTCTTCGGTGGGAGAATAGATAAGGATATCGTCAACAAAGACAACCACAAAGCGATCCAAATAGGCACGAAAAATTCGGTTCAATAAATCCATGAAAGTAGCGGGAGCATTGGTTAAGCCAAATGGCATGACCGCGAATTCATAATGGCCATAACGGGTGCGGAAAGCGGTTTTAGGAATGTCTTCACGACGAACCCTCAATTGGTGATAACCGGACCTCAAATCAATTTTAGAGAAACAAGTCGCACCCCGAAGTTGATCAAACAAGTCATCGATTCTAGGCATGGGATACTTATTCTTAACGGTGACGCGGTTCAACTTACGATAATCTATGCATAAACGAAGTGACCCATCCTTCTTTTGCGCAAATAAGGCCGGTGCGCCCCACGGTGATGTACTCGGAGGGATAAAGCCCAAATCTTGTAGTTCTTGAAGTTGTACCTTAATTTCTCTCAATTCGGCCGGTGCGAAACGATATGGAGCCATTGAAATCTGTGCGGTGCCCGGTAACAAATCTATCGCGAATTCAACCTCCCTATCGGGTGGCAAGCCAGGTAACTCCTCCGGAAACACATCCGGGAAATCACACACTACCCGCGGTAACTCCCCGCGCGTGGACAAATCCTCATCTAATGTCAAACTAGCCAAAAGGCACGCAATAGATTCCCTTTCCCGCGGACCACATAATATGGTTCAATCGGCTCCCGACGTTCCCCAAAGAACTCAAAACAACCACCCTCCGGCGTACAAATATGGACTCGACGTTTATAACAATCTATAGTTGCGTGATACGTTGACAACCAATCCATACCCAATATGATGTCGAACCCGGACATGCCCAACACAATAAAATCAAATATAAACCGACGATCCTGGATAACCAACTCACAACCCCGACATATGCGATCAAGTGGTGTCCTACCGCCCAATGGCGTGTCAACAAACAACGGAGGGTGCAAACCATCGGTCTCTAACTCCAAGGCAAGCACAAAAGAAGATGCAATAAAGGAATGCGATGCGCCCGAATCGAACAAAACCTTAGCAAAGGAGTTGAAGAGAAGAAATGTACCCCTCAATACGGAAGTCTCTGGAACCTGAGGTGTATTATGTGGTGGCGGTGTAGAAGCTGTGATATGGTAGGCTCTCCCTGGTACGGTCCGACTCTGAGTGTGCCCACCCCTCTGAACAGAACCCTGACCCGGTGCCGAAGAACTCGCACCCCACTCAACAAACCGTTGACCCTGCCAAGTAGAACCCTGCCTGTACTGAGACTGGCCAAACGAACCCCTTGGCTGACTGAAGCTATGCCCACCCCTCGACTGCTGCACAGACCCAGACTCACTACGCGCTCCACCTCCCCGAGTGCAATGCCTCGCCACATGGCCCATTTTCCCACAATTAAAGCAAGTACCCGAGATTGGGGACTTGACAGGAATGGACAATGTTGACGGATATGACCGGCGCGATTGCAATGATGACATACCAATAGTGGTCGAACCGAACCACCCCGAAAACCCGACGGTGTAGGTGCCCGAAAACCCGATTGACTACGCGATTGGCTATGTGATGCTTGGAATTGTTCCCAAGACCTCTTATGCCCTTGTCCCCCATAAAAGCCCGACGGTGCACTCACGGTAGTTTGTGCCGGCCTGGGTACTTCTTTTGTCGCCCCACTCGTGGCCTCACTCGGAACCTCAAGTGCCCTAGCCGTTTCCAACAAGTCGGCAAAGGTCTTGCAACGAGACGCAATCACAAGGCTCTTAAGCGGTTCATCTAAACCCTTCACAAACCTCTTGCACTTCATCTCCTTGGTATTGACTAATTCCGGCGCAAAACTGGGTAGTTGTTGGAATCTCATGGAATACGCCGAAATCGACATGCCCGACTTCTTAAAGTTCTCGAATTGGTCCTTATATTGATCCTTGAGAGACTCCGGGAAATATTGGTTTTCGAAAATTGCCTCAAACTCGGCCCACGTAAGGTTTTCAATATCCGGTTCCTCTACACCCCTCGCCACTCTATCCATTCTTCGAGCATCCCTCCTAATAGCCAAAACCGACTCCCTCCACTCATTCGCCTCTCCGGTTAACTGACATGCCACAAGGCTCACTCTAGTACTATCATCGCGGATAACAAGTACGTTGAAAAAATTTCGCATTTCTGCGAGCCAATGGTTGGGTACAATAGGGTCACTCACATCCCCGTCAAAGGTTGGCGGTTTCATGCAACGAAATTCCTTCCCGGCATCCCTGGCCTCCGAAACCTCAACGGTTGGTGTTACCTTTAACAAATTTTGGGCCGCAAGGGCCGCCACAACGGCCGCAAGTTGGGCCGGTGTAAGTTGTGGTTCCGGTTGTTCCACACCTTCCTCACGCCTCTCATCGTGAACCTTGGTGCCCTTATGATGTGAACTAGCCTCATCCTCGACCCCCTCATTGCGATGCCTATTTCGGTTCCTTCCCCGACGCGCAATCCTACCACGTCTAACCTCTCCTCTTGGCGGCATAATTCTATAAGAATATAAGAAAGAAAGATTTTCATTAACTCCACGCGATGTTTAATAAACACTAATAAGACATTACACAATGTTCCATGATCATGAATGTCACACAAGCACGCACAATGCATGGGAAAATATAATTTCATAAAAGATTTAATGTAGTGGTTTAAACCCCGAGACTTAGAGTCTCCCCACGGTTCCAAGGTTTTCGAACCTAAAGCTCTGATACCAAGTTGTGACGCCCCAAATTTTCATAAACATAAATGATACATAATCAACGTGGAGGTCAACACCTTCCACGGTCAAGATCAAATTACATGTTCAAAGTCAACGAAAGTCAATGTTTAAGGTACCCGAATCAATTACATAACCAAATAGTCTTCACGAGTTTCTAGTCAAAAATACATGTATTACAAGTTAAACGTTCATCTTTTCAAAAATAATACTAGTCCAAGATGATCATGTAACTTGTCTGTTTAGCTTTCAAAAGAATGAAGTCATGAATGCACATCCACTTGCCAAGTCATGTTCCGCCTTGTTGAGTACCTGAAAATTATAAGGGTGAGCTCACTAGCCCAGTAGGAAAGCATCTATCGATTCTAAATGGAAAAGAGATTCCCATTGCGTGCAACAAGGAAAAATAAACATGTGATAAGGTTCATAAGATCATATGAGAAGGGTAAGAATATCATAAGGATTGATAATCGCTAATACAACCCGAATATGGCTCCGTCATATCTGATACGTACTCGACACGTCGCAAGTGTTCAAGACATTCTCATTATATGCTTTATTCATTTAAACCATTCTTTATGCTCCGGGCATACCTTGTCAGGCCCCGTGTCATTCCGGGCATACCCTTTCGGGCCCCGTGTCATCATTATCACATTACTGTTGTCATTTCATGTTCAATAGTATCGTCTCGGTGTCCATGCATAACCTCAACTCAATCCTATGATCGAAACCCTAATTCGGTTGGTTATCGCCCAACTAGTGTCGTTAGATGTCAAACATGTAATACAAACCCCAAGGGAGCTTAAGATAACATTGGATACGCTAAATTATACTCATGACACGCATCTCAAGGTGTTTCAAGTCAATTAGAACGAACATAATATGCACGTCGCACAAAGCGGGTCAAAAGGAGTAAAATCACCTTTAAGGAGGTTTGGGTCGACCCAAAATGGTCCTGAGTTGAACAGAAGGTTTTGGGTCGACCCACTACAGGGTCTGGGTCGACCCAGAATGCTTACGAGCAGATTTTTAACAGTCTCTAGTATTTTCGCCATAACTTTTCACACCAAAATCTGTTTAGGACATATTATATATCAAAACGTAGGTAATTTGAAGAGCTACAACATTGTAGTTTTACACTTTTCCCAATTCTGCTTTGATGTTGCCCAAAAATCCTAAATAGTGACCAGTTCTAGCAGATTTTCACCCATGGTGGGGGATTTCAACCCAACTCAAATCAAACCCACAAATTGGTTAGTAAAACACTTAGGAAATAGATAGAACAACTCCACATCAACATTGTAAGACTAGAGTGCTTCCACAAAAGGCTCAAAGCAAGGATTAAGAGGGATTTTACAAGTATGAGGGCTATACACACACAAACATCAAATTTGCATTGAGAATTGAAGGATGATCCCCTACCTCTTTAGATTGTGACTAGAAAACACCTCCAAGAGTGAAACCCTAGCTCAAGCTCCAAACTCCAAGCAAAAATCTTCAAACACCAGGGTAAAAAAGTCACACCAACGCGTAGAGCACGAAATTTTGAGAAGCTTTTGTGAAGGAAGTAAGCTTGGAACTCAAGGGTTGGCTTGGATTGGTAGAGAAATGAGTTTGAGAGCTATGGAGGAGTGAGAGGGAGGAAGGGACTGATTTTAGGGGAAAGAGATGAGTTTCTCTCTCTTCTCCCACCACACACACATATACACATCTTAAAAATTACACCCCAAGTCCAAAAGTGACTTGTGTAAACCAAACACACCCCAATCAACATATTTCTCACCAACGCTCCAACACTTAGTCAATATTATCATTTCATTCAATTCCTCACATTAACACATTGTTATTTACGAAAAATAAATATGAATTTCCGGGTCTTCACAATGACTCCAAACTTACTCAATGGCCTCTCAAAGTAACTAGTACAAGTGCAACGCAAGATTGAGACAAGACACTTCATTCATTAATAGAGTTAAACAAGTGAACACTTAATCCGAATTAGCACAAGAACTAGACCTCTCACATATATCTGGATAGGGAAAATTCACAAGGTATGCGTGTAAGTGAAGGTCACACAAAGATTTTCAATAAACTCGAAAACGAGGTACACATCTTTAATGCCTCAACACTCATCATAATGCTCAAATCATTATATATATATATATAGCCCCTCCCTTTATTGTAATGATATTTTTTTCTTTTGCGTAGTCGTGCAATGCCTGGATTCCTCGGGCTTTCTAATTGACCCCTTTAGCGAGCTTTAGGCCAGCCATCCCCAAGCCTTTCGGCCTTAGAGTGCTAGGTTTTAAAAGACCCGTTCGGGCTTAATTACTCAAGTCAAAAAGGCTTATCAATCCAAGCTAACCACACATAACTAATCCGAAACTCTCCACCATTTGACGTGAACACTCACTGCTTACTGAGGCCAGGGCCCGGTTACTAAGTGGAAAACCCGAAAAGGCATATATTTTATTATTATTATTTTTTTTTTGTTTTGGGAAAGGGTGTTAAGCATTTCATCGATCGAAACATCCGACTCATACTGAGGCACCAAAAATATGTTTATGGTACTCGAGGTCAAATCCAACTCTAAGTGTGACAGTGCTAGTGCAAAGGCATGTACGCAAGTGACTAATCGCTATCCAAGCATAGGTGATAAGTCAAGTGCCTCTCATCAATGCTATGTTCACAAGCTTAAATCTACTAATGAAATCATATCAAGATTCTAACTCGATAAACAGTTAAACTAGCACTAATCAAATGCCATCAACCAAGTCGAAAATCTAAATCAAGCATCCACCTCAAGTTTCTCTTTATTTTATTTTTTTTTAACTTTTCCCATTTTTATTGGGACAAAGATATATATATATATATATATATATAAATAAATAAATGAAAGGACCATTTTTTTTTAAGTTTTTTTTTTCTAGTTGGCACAAAAAAAAAACTAAAAAACTATAATTGCAACAAATAATTTTTTCAAAAATAATAGTCTCTCCCAAACCTAAACGATGCATTGTCCTCAATGTGATAAAAATAAATAAATCATGATAAGTTTAGGGAGTTACCTCGAATGACGAACAAGTTATTCTTTTCTTTCCTACAATTGGTTAGTGACGAAAGGAAAAAAAATGACGAATAACAATTAAATATTAATAGTAGGTACGAAGCATAACAATAAACTTGTCTTCTTTTATCCGCTTCTTGTAATTAACAATATATGGATCGTCCCAATAAAAAATATTTGACACTAGCAAAATTAATTGTGCGAATTGTGTAATCGTGTGTGTCATGTACAGAGCAAAAATAGAAGCAAGATCAGCATACCATGGGAAAATTTGCTTGAAAAGCAATGTCTCTAAACAAAACCTTTGAGTTGGGAGTAAAAGATCAACTCCGAAAATAAAATCACACTCAAACCCGCTGTTCTCATCTATATGTAAATCAACTTTTGTTTCTCGTTTTTTTTGATCACCATGGCTAAGATTGACAATAGGTGCAACCTTTATCGGCTCTAAAATTTCAATTCTATGATTGGGTGACAAAGTTTCCAAATCTAATTTAGGCGGCTCAATAACAGGTGCGAGTGGTGGTGACACAGATACTGGACGAGAGATCTCTTTAGCTTGCCATTTATCAATATTCAAAACAGGAGTTGAGTCTAACAAGGCATTGACTTGCTCAATAGATTCATCAATATCAATATCACAACTAAAATGAGCTAAGCAAGACTTTAAAGGATCATCACTATTCGACTGCGTCGAAGTACTCTCATGACCAAAAGAGATATTTTCCGTTTCTGAATCTGATGGACAATTCTCCACTGGCATGCTCACTTGTTTATCTAATTGTTCCTTAGACTCAAATGTGAGAATGAATTCTACATGTTCCTGCTCATCAGGAAAGTCGAGGGTGCTAGGTGTGACAAACTGCCAGTTTGGATTAACTATAGATTCACTAGAAAAGTTTTCTTCCTTCTCCCTCATTTGATTAGCCAATTGCTCCATTTGATTTCCTAATTTAGATAAGGCTTGAGTCTGCAAGTGAGTTGTATTTTCTAAATGCGCTAGGGATTGAGTAATATTGAAGAGAGTTTTTTTTCATTTCAGCTATGAATCCTTTAAGGGTCTCCTCTAAGGATGATTGTTGTTGAGGAGAAAGAAGTGTGGTCATGTAAGATTGAGTTGGATATGATTGTGTAGGATATGAATTAGTAGGGGTAGATAATTCGAGAAAAATTGATCAGATGTCTGTAAAAACTGTCCACCTACATTTGTATGTAATTGTTGTCCACTCCAATTATTGAAATAATTTCCCGCATTCGGATTATGGTATGCCTCACAAAATGGGTTACCACATGGGCGTTCAAAAGTATTTCGTGCATTGAATTGATCATAAGAATACGCAGAATATTGAACCATAGAGGGACACATCTTTGTTGTATGCAATGGACTACCACATAGGGAGCACATCTCATTATGAACATGATTGAAACAATTTATGCTTCCACTTTGAGCCATAATTTTTTGTTATGTGTGAACTGCCTATAATTAATCTACCTCTCAAGTCTGAAGCCACTCTAACTACTACACCGACCTTTTTTATGTTTTATTCTTATGGAAATTCCAAACTAACTAGAAGCAACCAATAGCAACTAATCTAAGACAGTAAAAACTAAATAAGAAACTAATAAAAGATAATGCAACTAAATTAATCAAAAGATAGAAAAAAAAATGGATATAAAATGCTACAGCAAACTAAGCAACTGATATTTTTATTTAATTTTCTTGTTTTCCTTAAAAAAAATTCTTTTTTTCTTAAAAAACAAATAATAACAATAAATCCTAACTATAACGAGTAAAAGGGAAAAATCAATTCAAATCTCTAGAATTACAATAAAAAAGAAATCAAGTCCCCGGCAACGGCGCCAAAAACTTCTTGTGGAATTTTATTGTACTCGCAAGCGCACGAATCGTATTGTAATATAGTATGGCGAGAGCGAGGTCGAACCCATAGGGACTTGTGAATTTTAATAGGAAAAACTAAATAAACTTAAACCGAAAAGACCCTAACCTAGTCGACAAAAGTTTTGATTGATTTTTAAACTAAAAATTAAATAAGCAATAGTGAAAACAAATAAATAAATTGACGATTAACCGAACTTGATGAGAGAAAAGTGACTAAGGTTTTAGAATCCACACTCATGAATTCTTAGCAATTACTCACAAACTCTTATTTATTTTCCTACTCTTCTTCACAGTAATTTGGTGGCTAAACTCTATTACCGTGGAAAATATAATCGTTAAAATCTTTTAGAAAAAATAACTTATGTACGATCTTCCTCGCCTTAATGTTCAAGACAAAAAAAAATCAAATGTATCCATTCGCAAACAAATCACAAAAGATATCCAGTGCTTGAAATTAAAAGCTACATAACAGGGCTAAATAATTAGCTAGCAATCTCAAATCATGGAAAAAACATGATTGAATCCATATCCAATATTTACTTACTAAAGTATAATGAGGTAAGAACGATTATTCCATTAAACCAACTATCCGGAAAATAAATAAAGAGAATGTAAATACTTACTACAAAACGTGTGGTTTAATTCTCAACCCTAATCTAAAATATTTAGCTGCCCATGCGACGTCTAGCAACCCTCGAATCCATTAATGACATACGAAGCTCTCACTTATTTTTCCCCAAGCCGTGGCCGCAGCCGCGGTCTAATGATGTATGCGTGAAGTGCTCCAGTCGAACTTCCCAAAACTCTTCGGACTTCCTCCCTTTATAATGCTAGAACAAAATCCTATATTAAAGAGAATCTATCTTTTCCTAAAACTAGTGGTACAATTGAAAAGGACATATCCTTTTTCTAGCTCTATTTTTTCGGCAATCCACCAACTATATATCTTTTATTTCCTTAGAGTTCATTGCCTCAACAAATTATAGTTCAATCACACTAGCATTCATCCACCAATCATCTAAGATTTCCTTCTTAAGCAAAGCAATATTCACGTCCAACTGAGTAGTGGAAAATTTCCTCACATGGCATATACGTTGTATTCTTTGTTGGCCTTATGATTGCGGTCGAACATTAACGAATCCAACAGCCAAAATATGCATTGTTATCATCTTTATCCTGTAAATTAATAATTCAATGTAAGTGGCCGAGAAAATAATAATTGTAATTAATTACGCACATTTAAGAACTAACAAGATATGAAATGGGGATTCTCAGTGTCAATAATTTGGGCTTATCGAATACCCCCAAACCTATGTTTTGCGACTCCTCGAGCAAAAGAAATAAAGAAAATTAAGAAAGAGAAAAATAGTAACTAATCCCTTTTCTGAGGAGTCCGATTGCATTAAGCATATGCAACAAGCTTTTAAACCCAGAGGTGGCCCTAATGGACGAGTTATAGTCTCGTGAGGGTTTGCAGCAGTGAACACCCACAAACACGAGAGGAAAAGACACTCAATCAAGACTCCAAACTTACTCAATGGCCTCTCAAAGTAACTAGTACAAGTGCAACGCAAGATTGAGACAAGACACTTCATTCATTAATAGAGTTAAACAAGTGAACATTTAATCCGAATTAGCACAAGAACTAGACCTCTCACATATATCTGGATAGGGAAAATTCACAAGGTAAGCGTGTAAGTGAAGGTCACACAAAGATTTTCAATAAACTCGAAAACGAGGTACACATCTTTAATGCCTCAACACTCATCATAATGCTTAAATCATTATATATATATAGCCCCTCCCCTTATTCTAATGATATTTTTTTCTTTTGTGTAGTCGTGCAATGCCTGGATTCCTCGGGCTTTCTAATTGACCCCTTTAGCGAGCTTTAGGCCAGCCATCCCCAAGCCTTTCGGCCTTAGAGTGCTAAGTTTTAAGTGACCCCTTCAGGCTTAATTACTTGAGTCAAAAAGGCTTATCAATCCAAGCAAACCACACATAACTAATCCGAAACTCTCCACCATTTGACGTGAACACTCACTGCTTACTGAGGTAAGGGGCCTAGTTACTAAGTGGAAAACCCGAAAAAGCATATATTTTATTCATTTTTTTTGTTTTGGGAAAGGGTGTTATGCATTTCATCGAAACATCCGACTCATATAGAGGCACCAAAAATATGTTTATGGTACTCGAGGTCAAATCCAACTCTAAGTGCAACAGTGCTAGTGCAAAGGCATATACGCAAGTGACTAATCGCTATCCAAGCATAGGTGATAAGTCAAGTACCTCTCATCAATGCTATGTTCACAAGCTTAAATCTACTAATGAAATCATATCAAGATTTTTACTCGATAAACAGTTAAACTAGCACTATTCAAAAAGCATCAACCAAGTCAAAAATCTAAATCAAGCATCCCCCTCAAGTTTCTCTTCTTCTTTTTTTTTTAACTTTTCTCATTTTTATTGGGACAAAGATATATATATAAATAAATGAAAGGACCATTTTTTTTAAAGTTTTTTTTTCTAATTGGCACAAAAAAAATAACTGAAAAACTATAATTGCAACAAATAATTTTTTCAAACATAATAGTCTCTCCCCCTAAACGATGCATTGTCCTGAATGTGATAAAAATAATTAAATCATGATAAGTTTAGGGAGTTACCTCGAATGACAAACAAGTTATTCTTTTCTTTCCTGCTGAAATTGGTTAGCGACAAGAGGAAAAAAAATGACGAATAACAATTAAATATTAATAGTAGGTATGAAGCATAACAATAAACTTGTCTTCTTTTATCCGCTTCTTGTAATTAACAATATATGGATCGTCCCAATAAAAAATATTTGACACTAGCAAAATTAATTGAGTGAATTGTGTAATCATGTGTGTCATGTACAGAGCAAAAATAGAAGCAAGATCAGCATACCATGGGAATATTTGCTTGAAAAATAATGTCTCTAAACAAAACCTTTGAGTTGGGAGTAAAAGATCAACTCTGCAAATAAAATCACACTCAAACCCGCTGTTCACATCTATACGGAAATCAACTTTTGTTTCTCCTTTATTTTGATCACCATGGCTAAGATTGACCATAGGTGCAACCTTTATCGGCTCAAAATTTCAATTCTATGATTGGGTGACAAAGTTTCCAAATCTAATTTAGGCGGCTCAATAACAAGTGCGAGTGGTGGTGACACAGATACTGGAGGAGAGATCTCTTTAGCTTGCCATTTATCAATATTCATAACAGAAGTTGAGTCTAACAAGGCATTGACTTGCTCAATAGATTCATCAATATCAATATCACAACTAAAATGAGCTAAGCAAGACTTTAAAGGATCCTCACTATTCGACTGCGTCGAAGTACTCTCATGACCAAAAGAGATATATTCCGTTTCTAAATCTGATGGACAATTCTCCACTGGCATGCTCACTTGTTTAGCTAATTGTTTCTCAGACTCAAATGTGAGAATGAATTCTGCATGTTCCTGCTCAACAGGAAAATCGAGGGTGCTAGGGGTGACAAACTGCCAGTTTGGATTAACTACAGATTCACTAGAAAAGTTTTCTTCCTCCTCCTCCCTCATTTGATTAGCCAATTGCTCCATTTGATTTCCTAATTTAGATAAGGCTTGAGTCTGCAAGTGAGTAGTATTTTCTAAATGCGTTAGGGATTGAGTAATATTGAAGAGAGTTATTTTTCATTTCAGCTATGAATCCTTTAAGGGTCTCCTCTAAGGATGATTGTTGTTGAGGAGAAAGAAGTGTGGTCATGTAAGATTGAGTTGGATATGATTGTGTAGGATATGAATTAGTAGGGGGTAGATAAGTCGAGAAAAATTGATCAGATGTCTGTAAAAACTGTCCACCTACATTTGTATGTAATTGTTGTCCACTCCAATTGTTGAAATAATTTCCAGCATTCGGATTATTGTATGCCTCATAAAATGAATTACCATATGGTCGTTCAAAAGTATTTTGTGTATTGAATTGATCATAAGATTACCCAGAATATTGAACCATAAAGGGACACATCTAGGTTGTATGCAATGGACTACCACATAGAGAGCACATCTCATTATGAACATGATTGAACCAATTCATGCTTCCACTTCGAGCCATAATTTTTTGTTATGTGTGATTTGCCTATAATTAATCTACCTCTAAAGTCTGAAGCCACTCTAACTACTACACCGACCTTTTTTGTTTTATTCTTATGAAAATTCCAAACTTATTAGAAGCAACCAATAGCAACTAATCTAAGACAGTAAAAACTAAATAAGAAACTAATAAAAGATAATGCAACTAAATTAATCAAAAGGTAGAAAAAAAAATGGATATAAAATGCTACAGCAAACTAAGCAACTGATATTTTTATTTAATTTTCTTTTTTCCCTTAAAAAAAATTCTTTTTTTCTTAAAAAACAAATAATAATAATAAATCCTAACTATAACCAGTAGAAGGGAAAAATCAATTCAAATCTCTAGAATTACAATAAAAAATAAATCAAGTCCCCGACAACGGCGCTAAAAACTTCTTGTGAAATTTTATTGTACTCGCAAGTGCACGAATCGTATTGTAATATAGTATGGCGAGAGCGAGGTCGAACCCACAGGGGCTTGTGAATTTTTATAGGAAAAACTAAATAAACTTAAACCGATAAGACCCTAACCTAGTCGACAAAAGTTTTGATTGATTTTTAAACTAAAAATTAAATAAGCAATAGTGAAAACAAATAAATAAATTGACTGTTAACCGAACTTGATGAGAGAAAAGTGACTAAGGTTTTAGAATCCACACTTATTAATTCTTAGCAATTACTCACAAACTTTTATTTATTTTCCTACTCTTCTTCACAGTAATTTGGTGGCTAAACTCTATTACCGTGGAAAATTTAATCGTTAAAATCTTTTAGAAAAAATAACTTATGTACGATCTTCCTCGCCTTAATGTTCAAGACCAAAAAAATCAAATGTATCCATTCGCAAACAAATCACAAAAGATATCTAGTGCTTGAAATTAAAAGCTACATAACAGGGCTAAATAATTAGCTAGCAATCTCAAATCACGGAAAAAACATGATTGAATCGATATCCAATATTTACTAACTAAATTATAATGAGGTAAGAACGATTATTCGATTAAACCAACTATCCAGAAAATAAATAAAGAGAATGTAAATACTTACTACAAAACGTGAGGTTTCATTCTCAACCCTAACCTAAAATATTTAGCTGCCCATGCGATGTCTAGCAACCCTCGAATCCATTAATGACATACGAAGCTCTCACTTATTTTTCCCAAGCCGTGGCCGCAGTCGCAGTCTAATGATGTATGCGTGAAGTGCTCCAGTCGAACTTCCCAAAACTCTTCGGACTTCCTCCCTTTATAATGCTAGAACAAAATCCTATATTAAAGAGAATCCATCTTTTCCTAAAACTAGTGGTACCATTGAAAAGGAAATATCCTTTTTCTAGCTCTATTTTTTCGGCAATCCACCAACTGTATATCTTTTATTTCCTTAGAGTTCATTTCCTCAACAAATTATAGTTCAATCCCACTAGCATTCATCCACCAATCATCTTAGATTTCCTTCTTACGCAAAGCAATATTCACGTCCAACTGAGTAGTGGAAAATTTCCTCACATGGAAATATTGGCATATACGTTGTATTCTTTGCTGGCTTATGATTGCGGTCGAACATTAACGAATCCAATTGCCAAAATATGCATTGTTATCTTCTTTATCCTGCAAATTAATAATTCAATGTAAGTGGCCGAAAAAATAATAATTGTAATTAATTACGCACATTTAAGAACTAACGAGAAATGAAATGGGGATTCTATGTGTCAATAATTTGGGCATATCATTAGGCCTTAGGGGTTCAAGCCAGCGCTCGAAACGGTGTACCCTCTGAGACTACTAAACCTTTCAGAGGATAATAAAGAGATATTTCCTTTCCAGAGGATAATATAGAGCTAGAAAATATCCTTTTATTAGTACACATTGTATTTTCTTTTTATAGACTACTAAATATCCTTTTATTAGTACACATTGTATTTTCCTTTCCATGGGTTGCCTAGACCTATTTCTGATCATTGTCCCGTCCTAATTTCAGATGACAACAGAGACTGGGGTCCTAAGCCTTTCAGATTTTTGGATATGGCTAAGTGATCCTAACTGTATGAAGATTGTTGAGGAAGTGTGGAGAAATACGCAAACACATGGGATGGCTGCTTGTCAGATTGCTAAAAAACTCAAGGAGTTGAAGAATTGGTTAAAGGTATGGAACAAACAAGATTTTGGAGATGTAAATGTCAAAATTCAGAACATCAAGGATAAGCTCCATCAACTAGATATCCTCAGTAAATCAAGGCAGTTGGAGGTAGAAGAAATTGGGCAGAGAAAATTGCTCACGACTGAGTTTTTCAAGTTATCAAGACCGGCTGAAAGTCTTTGGAGACAAAAATCTAGAGTTAATTGGTTAAAGTTGGGTGATAGAAACACTAGATTCTTCCAAATCATAGCAAACAACAGATTTCAGAAGAATCTTATCGGATCTATTACTGTGGAAGATGGTATTATTGAAGATCCAGACCTAATTAAGGCAGCAGCAGTTAATCATTTTAACAGGAGTTTTCAGGAAGATCAACCTTCAAGATCATTACTTGGGGGTGAATTCAAAAGGAAGATTTCAACTGTTCAGGCCTCATTGTTGGAAAAGCTGTTTGAAAAAGGGGAAATTGTGGCAGCAATGAAAGATTGCCACAGTTTAAAATCTCCAGGACCTGATGGTTTCAACTTTACATTTGTGAAGAAAGCTTGGAAGTTTATTCAGGAGGATATCTATTCTTTCTTTGCAAAATTTCATTCCAGTGCTACCATGGCTAAAGGTATCAACTGCACCTTTGTTTCTCTTATTCCTAAAATAGAAGGTGCTTCTAATTTTAGTGAATTGTGTTTACAAAATTCTGGCTAAGGTGCTAGCAAATAGGTTTAAATTGATCATGCCTACAATTATTGGTGAATCTCAAGTAGCCTTTGGGGGGGGAACAAATATTGGATGGAGTTTTGATTGCTAACGAAATTATTGATTTCTGGAAGCACAGCAACAATGGGGGATTAATTCTAAAAATTGATTTTGAAAAAGTGTATGATTGTGTTAACTGGAACTTTCTGTTAAATATGTTAAGCAAACTGGGGAGATAGATGGTGTACTTGGATCAAAACTTGTATCTCAACTACTTCACTGTCTATTCTTGTTAATGGTTCTGCCACGGATGAGATCTTTCCTCAAAAAGGGCTTAGGCAAGGTGATCCAATCTCACCTTTCTTATTTAATGTGGTGGTGGAAGCCTTGAACATTATCATGGAAAGAGCTTTAGAAGATGGTTCAATTGGAGGTGTGAGAGTTGGGGTAAATGGAGAAATTGTTTCTCACCTCCAATTTGCTGATGACACCATTTTTTTCTGCAACAACAATGTAGAGGAATTGGTAAATATCAAGAAGATTCTGAGGTGGTTTCAGAACATGTCAGACCTGAAAGTAAACTTTGAGAAAAGTATGATCTGTGGTGTTGGTTTGGCTTCTAATGCAGTGGAGGAGATGGCTAGTATTGTGGGTTGTAAATGTGGTGATCTTCCATTGAAATACCTAGGCTTGCCTTTAGGGGCTAATCCTAGAATAATTCAAACATGGCAACCTGTGATTGATAGGGTCAGGAAGAAACTTAAACCTTGGAAGAGTAAGCACATCTCCATGAGTGGTAGAATCACTCTCATTAAATCTACTTTGAGTAACTTGCCAATCTATTACATGTCTTTGTTTAGAATCCCAGTGGCAGTTGCTAATTCTATTGAATTGATTCAGAGGAAGTTCCTTTGGGGA
This sequence comes from Gaultheria prostrata, assembly GCA_036023075.1. NCBI lineage: Eukaryota > Viridiplantae > Streptophyta > Magnoliopsida > Ericales > Ericaceae > Gaultheria > Gaultheria prostrata. The sequence continues at coordinate 7,758 of JAXBDA010004639.1, read as the reverse complement.
GAATCTGAGGAGAAAAAGAAACTTCACTTGTTAAGGTGGGAGAAAATTACAAAAAGTAGAAAATTTGGTGGTTTAGGGGTCAAAAGACTTTTGGAACACAACACTGCATTACTAGCCAAGTGGTGGTGGAGGTTCAGTAAGGAAAAGGAATCATTATGGGTAAAGGTGGTATCAAAGAAATATGGGCTGTAGGAAAATGAGTGGCTTCCCAGGTTACCTACTAGAGGCAGTGCCTCTAAGGTTTGGAAAGATATCTTTTCTATTGGGTAGGCTGGAAGTGGGTTGGGGGATATTGTTATAAGTGGTTTCAAAATCAAAGTGAATGGTGGTTCAAACACTAAATTTTGGGAGGATATCTGGATTGGGGAGGTACCTCTTAAGGACCAATTTCCTAGACTTCATAGAATCTCTTTGCAAAAAGGATCTTTGATTGCTGAGGTTTTGGGGAGTATGCAGTTTAGGAGAGCTTTAAGGGATTGGGAACTAAATGATTTAGCTATGCTTAATGATCTTTTGGAGACTTTTCAGCTCCATGATTCTAACCCTGACTGTTTTGCAATGGAAATGGAGTAAAGATTGCAGTTTTTCAGTCAAGTCTGTGTACTCAAAATGGGAAGACCACCTTTTTTTAGAAAACAAGATGTTGAATTCTCTGTGGAAAAACATCTGCCCCCCTAAGGTTGAGCTTTTCTCGTGGCTAGCTATTCAAAATGGCATTGCTACTAAGTCTGTCCTAGTCAGAACGGGTATTATAGCTCAGGAGCTTGAAAGTTGTCCTTTATGTTCTTCTACTGCTGAAACTTCTAACCACTTGTTGCTTCATTGTAAGTTTGCTTGGCAGGTATGGTCAGGGGTAATGAATTGGTGGGTCCTGAAGTGGGTTTGTCCTTCAAACTTGGAAAATCTCTGGTTCTTTTGGGATAATCAGAAATTCAAGAAGTTTGAAAAGAAATGCTGGCTTGCTTGTTTTTATGCTGTCTTGTGGTCTATTTGGACTGGAAAAAATGAAGTAGTTTTCAATAACAAATCATGGGATGAATCTCAATGCATTGACTTGATAAAATCTAGAATGGCCATCTGGATAAAAGCAAGATATAACATCAGGGAGTATTCAGTGGATGATTTTAAAAGAAATCTGGTAGGTGTTAGGAGTTTGAATCTCTAAGTTCTCGATGTCCTTTTCATTGGAGGTGTGAATGGGTGTATGCTCCGGGGTGTGGTGGGCGTTTGAGTCAGTTTGGGTTGGATATGTCCTCAGATTCTAGGGGAGCTGGAGGTTGATGTTCTACTTCATCGTTTGGTTTGTTGTTGATCCAGATCAGATTCAGTTGGTTTTGGACTCAAGCTGGTGATGTTTTGTCGTTATGGTTTTGAGGCTACCTCTGAGATTGTTTTTCTCTTTTTGGATGCATGTCGTGTTATATCTTTTATGTATTTCCTTTTGGTTGGTGCCTTGCCAATCATTTGTTATCCTTTCCCTTTGGGTCCTAAGTGGCATATGATTGTCGGTTGCGTGGGTGCCAACCTTGTTGGGATGCTCATCTTCCGTTGTGATGCCGTTTTCTTAGGTTCCCCTTTAATCTTTGTAATGTGTTTTCAAAGATTAATAAAATTCTTTTTGCCGATCAAAAAAAAAAAGTAGAAAGCCGTAGAACCATCCAATGACGTCGACAGAACCCCCACAAGTTAGGAGTTACGTGTGCATTCTTTGTTTTATTTTCAAAAATTCTTCCAACGCCATGTATGTTGTATTGTTGTACACCCTTTGTCATGCAGGAAAAATCAAAAAGCCCGAAAACACGAGACTGTGGCATGACCCTTATTCAAAGTAATTCTCTACAGGTCATGAAATTTGCACTCTCCAGCTGTCACCCAAGAGGTCCTTAAGTCATTGACTAATCTAAGCAAGGAAAGCCATCCCAAGCACACCAGCAAGGCAGACGTAACCAAGGGTATACCCAGCTTTGACCCTTCCAAATACATCACTCTGGTGGGTGAGCCAAAACCCACAATTCTCATGCCCAAAGAAAAGGAAGTTTTCTTTGTCAACATGTCAGGTGATGAAGAGATCCAGAAGTTTCTAGAAGGAGAAAATCACCCACCAAATGCCTCCCAAGTGGGGGACTTCGTGTTCAAGCCCACAATCATTATAGAAAGAGCTTGGCCCGTTAGCAACAGTGAAACTGAAGATGACAAAGCGAGCCAGTCCAAAGAAGAAGAGATAGCAGAAGAGGACCCACTTGACCACATATCTCTTGTTCTGCTCTTTGATGAAACAGTGACTAATTAAGAGAGAAAGGTGATCTATTTCACTAAAGACAGATTAGGGAACCGGTGGGCATTCGAGTGACCATGAGAATTGACTACAGTGATGAAGAATTTATCCAAGGAATGATTGATGGGATGGCTTACCAAATTGACCAGTTAGGGATACGGGGTCTATTTAGTGACCGTGAAGAGAGTGCAAACAGTGAAGATGATGAAGTGTTAATGATCAACTTGGAAGATGGTGCTGATAATCCAGCCAACTTGATTATGGATGATGTGGATGGTACTTGTATGAATTGGGTAGTCGAGCACACTATTCAATGGAAAATCGCAAACACCGATTCTGATTTTGAGTCCGAGTCCAGTCAGTCCAGATATTCGACCTAGAGGGGGGTGAATAGGTTGAACTCCTATTTTTTTGCTAGTGAAAACAAAGTAGAAGCAAGGTAAAGAAAGCAAAGACAGAGAATTTTTGTAGTGGTTCAGCAAATCGCTTAGTCCACTCTTCAATGACGTTCCTGTGAACACTCACCGGTATCCACTATGCTCAGAACTTATTCCGATGTTGGTTTTCACATAAGCCAACACTTCTTTTACAATAAACAATTTGCTTCACCCAAATCTCAATCTCTGGTACACTCAGACCAGACACTTCAACCTCTCAATCTACTGGTACATGCAGACAAGTTAACTCACAATCTCACAAAATAAACAGAGACTCAAATCCTAACTGAAACACAGTGGATAAGGCACTCTCTCTCACAAGGTAGGATATGTGTAGTGGTTTAAATATGTGAAATACAAGTGTCGCTTCAAAGGGTACTGAGAGTAGATAAGAAATACTAAAATGAAATTGACTCTCTCAATATCAGAGGATTTGCTCGAAACTTGCTTTGCGTGAATAGCTCTGAAAGACTTGGTCGCCAATACTGATGAAGAGCTTTAATTATATAAGCACGAGAGAGACCTTAAAAAAATTTCAAGAAGTTGTTACAATGGTCACAACAATAACTCTAGTGTATGCTCCTTTACAGCTTCTTGATCTGTAGAGTTAAATGCCAACATTTTTTGTGCTAAAAAAGTCAATAAAGAAAGCCAAAAAATCTTCACAAAGGTAAATCAGTTCGCAAACTAATTTAAAGAGAATCAGTTGCACAAGTCAACTTGCAATTTACTGCAAGTTTACTCTACAAAGATTTTCAAATCTAAAAGTCGGCTGAATCCTGCAAAATTCAAATTGAGCCAGACAAAATATAAATACATGTCTAGGATAAAATTTGAAGAAGGTTGGGTCAAAAAATCTGTAAGCAATTAATGTGGTCCCATGTTCAAAATCTAGAGAGAGACAGAGAAGCAAAACAGAGTACCAGCACGAAACAAAGGATGCTCTGTTTTGAACTACACCAGCGGGATCCCTATAGGGAACCCACCAGGGTACCCGGTTGGGTACTTCACATGCCAGCCACGTATTCTTTCAAGTCCACTGTTAGACTTTTGGATCAAAGAAACTAGTGGGTTAGAAAGCCCAAATTAGATTGTATGGCCCAATTAAAATTCTCACAATTGCAAGCTTATGGCCCAACTTGATCCTATAAACCTGCACTTTGAAATTATGTTAGCCCGACAATTTTACAAGTGATATATAAAACAAAAAACTTATGCATTCAACCACATATTTTAACCCAAAATTTTCCCAACATAAATTACAAAAATTCATTCAAGCATCATCAAAATCAAATAACTAACAATCTCCCACTTTTTGATGATGTCACAAAAAGATGGACGATGAATTTATGCAACAATACAAGTTAGAAATCTTAAATATTCGAACTACTTAGGACCAAGACATAAAACATTTAAAGACATTAAGGGCTAAAAATGTGGGTCATTGGTTCATCCATCCACATCATAGAGCATATTTCTCCCCCTGTGACATGATAAAAAAAAACAGAATAGGTGTGATAGTGGCAAGGCGTAAAAGGGCTACGGATGACGAGGTGGAGGCGGTGGCAGATGGTCACAAAGCAGTGTAATGATGGTTTGCATGGCTGCACTGAGATGAGCATACTGATTACGAGTCTCTAACTAATATGCATCAATTTTTGTATCCAAACGACATTGATTGGCGACCACAGTAGCATAGTCCAAGCACTCCCTCTGAGTATCCGATCGATGTACCTCTTGAAGAGATAGCTGAGATGATCCAATATCTCTTATAGTAGACATTGTACCACACCGAGAAAAACCAAGATTGTGTTGCTCCCCCTGAGTATTAGCCACTTCCCTTTCAATATTCAAATTCTCCCATGGAATTCGTGCAGCAGTCATTTGCTTTTTTTTCTTAATAAAGGGCAGCCCCATTTGGCAGACAGAAGATACACTGATAGGGCATTTCAACGTCCTTTGAGGCTCTTTCTCAAATAATACTCCAAATTTTGTAAATACCTTAGTCAAAAGGGCACCAAAAGGAAGAGACCTAAGGGTACTACGTCCAGTATCAACCATTTCTTCCATCAAGATAAAAGGTAGAGATAGTGCCTCCTTGTTGGCAATCTGATAGAGGACATAGCTCTGAAATGGAGTAAGATCTTCATAGTGTCTGTCTTTGGGAACCACATTCTCAGCTAAGAAACGATTAAGCACTCGATATTTGGGAAGTAAGTTATTAGAATGCAAAGCACCACGAAATGAAGAATCCCCAGTAACAGTTGCAAAAAAAGCATTTTCATCCACCTTATCATGTAAATTTTCAGGATCCGAAAAGTAGACTGGCGAATCACCTAGTGGTATCCCTAAAAGTTTAGCAATTGTTCTAGCATTAAGCAAGATTGTTTTTCCTTTGACATAAGAGCCCAAGTAATAGCCATGTTGTGGGTCGTCTATAACGGACAGATTCGCATAAAAGTACCTGATAAGTTCAGTGTAGAGGTGTCAAACGTGCCGCACGTGCCGTGCCGTGCCGTGCCGCTCTTCTTCCATGCCAACCATGCTCCATGTCGTGCCGTGCTGGCCCATTTACTTAATCGTGTCGTGCCATTTTTTATCGTGTCATGCCATGCCAAATTTCTTTATTCATGTCGTGTCGTGTCGTGCCGTTTTGTGGTCGTGTCATGCCATGATGGCCCATTTACTTAATCGTGTTGTGCCGTACCGTGCCGTGCCGGCCCTCTTAGTTAATCGTGTGACTCATGTCGTTCCGTGCTTTGTCCGTTTAATTAATCGTGTCATGTCGTGCCGTTTTTTTAATCGTGTCGTGCCATGCCGGTCCACTTACTTAATCTTGTCATGTCGTGCCTGCCAACCTGCTTTCTAAATCGCGTCGTGTCGTGCCGACCCGCTTACTTAATCGTGTCGTGTTGTGTCTGACCAAATCATGTATCAAAAGAAAATCATTAGAACAAGGAAAAAGTCAATTAAAATTCGCATCAGCAGTGCATGAATGGCGATGATGTTCGAGAAAGACAGGGTGGGTTGGAAGTTTGAACTCAACTCCGCCACCAACTTTGAGATGTTCGAATTCAATGATGTGGATTGTGGATCATGCTCACAATGAGTCGTAACTAATTCGTGAATTGCTTAGATTATCAAAACGCAGGCCATTGGCCTAATTAATTTTGTTCGAAAAAAAAAAAGCATCGAATTCCAACTAGACTGTTCTTAACATCATCTTAAAGGAGTATGTGGTTTGAATCGTTTTAACGTTGTGCCTGAGTAATAATAAGATGGAAAATAGTTGCCTTAGCGAGTAATATGTCATTTTATTCAATTACTTAAATCTCATCATTACTAGTTCAATGAAAGCAATACAAATGACTATGGTACAACCTTACAAGTTAAACTTACACGTTACAAGTTACTTGATACAATACAAAATTGCAAATGTACTTGGAATTTTGAAACAAGACAAGTTACAATTTACAAATTACAATTCTACTCGGTGGCTCCGTTGGACATGTCAGCAAACAAGAAATTTCAACGACTCTGACCTTTTCAAGCACTTGGACATCTGTAGTTTAGAAAATTGGTAGCTGATAAAACTGAATAATCAAATGCCCACAAAACTAAATAAGCAAAGGCCCAGAAAAACTGAATCACCAAAGGCCGGAAAACTGAATGAACCAAAGGCCCAGAAATGAACGACCAAATGCCCAGAAATTGAACGACCAAATGCCCAGAAAATTGAAGAACAAAATGCCCACAAAAGTGAATACCAAATGCCCAGAAAACTAAATAACCAAATGCCCAGAAAGCTGAAGAACCAAATGCACAGAAAACTAAAGAAGTAACCGCCCAGAAAACAGAAGAACCAAATGCACAAAAAACTAAAGAACTAACTGCCCAGAAAACTGAAGAACCAAATGCACATAAAATTGAAGAACCAAATGCCCATAAAACTGCAGCAAGGGCCTTCTTTCCTTTGTTTTGTTTCACTCAGAAATTGGCAGCTATATGACCAAGTTTATCACAGTTGAAGCATCTTCTTTCCTCCTCTTTGTTGTTGTTTCTTCTTTCTCAGTCCCCTTGATCCGGTTTTCTAAATTCTTTTCTTTTTACGAATTTTTTGAATCTGCAAGTTAGAAGTGCCATTTCTTCTTCTTCTTCTTCTTTTGATTCATCATCCTTACTAGTAGCCTATAGTGCAATACTCTTTTTGGGTTTCTCATCTTCTCCTTCTGTTAGTACCATCTCATGAGTGATAAGTGACCCAATTAGTTGCTCGACCGAGTGAGTTTTGAGGTCTTTTGCTTCTTCAATAGTTGTCACTTTTGGTCTCCACATTTTTGGTAATGCCTGCAAAATCTTTCTAACAAGCTCTACAGAGGGAGTTTCTCGACCAAGTGATGTTAGTCCATTCATAAAATTTGTAAAACGAGTATACATTTCAGAAATGCTTTCATCAGGTTTCATTTTGAACATCTCATACTTGTGCATAAGTGTACTGATTTTAGAATCTTTTACCTGACTAATACATTCATTAGTGATCTCTAATGTATCCCATATTTCTTTGCCCATTTTACAAATAGAAACCTTATTATACTCATCTGGACTAAGCCCGCAAAATAAAGAATCCATGGCTCTAGAATTCAAAGTATATTTTTGTTTTTCATCATTATTTCCATTTAGATTTAGGTTTCTCAGTAGTAATACCTTCAGTGGTGATAGTAGGGTTTGTGTATCCTTCTTCCACAATTGTCCATAGATCAAACTCCATCGATTCGATAAAAATCCTCATTCTTTTTTTCCAGTAGCTGTAGTGAGTTCCATTGAATAGTAATGGTCTTCATGTTCCAGCTCCCTCCATTTGAATAGCATTGTTGGTTGCCATAGGATATCTGTAAAGACCCGTAAAATTATATTATTTTTCCGGAAATAATGTTGGGGAGATGTGAGGAATTAATTAAAATGGTTAAGTGTTTGGTTATGTGGTGTGAGAAGTAGTGTTGGGCTCAATTGCATTACACAAGTCACTTTTGGACTTGGGGTGTAATT